>CAXITT010000151.1:142524-199812 GCA_964033795.1 Lymnaea stagnalis | reverse complement strand
AGCTTTGTTCTAACACAAAAGGTTGAGGCTATGACTCTATAACATCCCCCAACAAAAGCTTTGTTCTAACACAAAAGATTGAGGCTATGACTCTATAACATCCCCCAACAAAAGCTTTGTTCTAACACAAAAGATTGAGGCTATGACTCTATAACATCCCCCAACAAAAGCTTTGTTCTAACACAAAATATTGAGGCTATGACTCTATAACATCCCCCAACAAAAGCTTTGTTCTAACACAAAAGGTTGAGGCTATGACTCTATACCATCCCCCCAACAAAAGCTTTGTTCTAACACAAAAGGTTGAGGCTATGACTCTATAACATCCCCCCAACAAAAGCTTTGTTCTAACACAAAAGGTTGAGGCTAGCTCAAAGTATAACATTGAAATGATTCGATGTATAGTTGTTGTTCTCTTGTAGTTGATTTTTCTATTGATAGAAATCTTGTCACATGGTTCACACTGAACTGTAGACCTGATAAGATTTACGCGCCATAAATGGGTTATACATTTCTTACCTTTTCTTTTAGTGTTGTCTGTTTTTCAAATTGTCTTCCATATCCTGTAATTGAAAACGGCCCTCTTTGTTATACGCCCTATTTATAAGCACCGCATGGGAGATTTCACCAATAGAATTATTTTTTGCTATTTTTAGCTCTTCCTCTGCATGTGTCGTTAAGTCTGTCCTTGTCACAATCTCACACACGCACACAAGTAAAATTAATACACACACACACACACACACATTTTCAAGTTCTGTAGTTAGTGATTGTCGGCAGTAGTGACTGCCAGCAATAGTGACTGTCAGAAATAGTGACTGCCAGCCATAGTGACTGCCATCAATAGTGACTGCCAGCAATTGTGACTTCCGGACATAGTGACTGCCAGCAAAACCGACTGTCGGCAATAGTGACTACCGGCCATAGTGACTGCCAGCCATAGTGACTGCCAGCCATAGTGACTGTCGGAAAAAGTGCCTGCCGGCAATAACGGCCAAGACACTAAGATTTTCTATGCAATTTCTTCCTTCCCACTTTCTTTCGTTTCTTTTGATGACTTATGTGGGCGAGGGTCCTCAAACAGTCATTTTGACTTCTACTGGGGGGTGTGCACACAACATATTTACTGTAGGATCATATTTATTTTAAAGGTGCGAGTGGACTGCAAGTTTTTTGGAAGGAATATTGTTCGACGGAAGTTTGTTCGAACGGAAGATGGTTCAAACGGAAAATCATTCAAAAGGAAGTTTGTTTAAACGGAAGAGTGTTTAAAATAAATTAATGGAAATATTTTTTTTCTTTTACATGTTATTACAATGTTATTATTTTAAAACTCTTGCACATTCCTGTAAAAGAAAACATTTAAATAAATAAATAAATCTCCTTTTGATAAATTTAATTTCGAACAAATTCTCGACACGTTATAAATGGCTTTAAACTTTAAAACCTTTAAGTAATGGGAGGTAACGCTTTGGAGGAATTGCTTACCCTTTTTCTTCTATGTCACTTAACTACAGCAATGTGTTCAAACTTAGGACAATTTTGAGAGAGTGGGTCATGTGACTCTCTCTCTCTCTCTCTCTCTCATTCTATGTCACTTCTCTATCTCTCTGTCTCTCTATCTCTGTTTCTCTCTATTTCTGACTCTCTATCTCTGTCTCTCTCTATCTCTGTCTCTCTCTATTTCTCTCTCTCTCTCTCTTTCTCTCTCTCTCTCTCTTTCTCTCTCTCTCTCTCTTTCTCTCTCCCCCTTCTCTCTCTCTCTCCCTTTCTTGTTCTTATTTTCGTTCAACTTTATTTCCTTTTTTTAAAAAAGATTTATAGATCATCTGAAATGCTGTGGTATTCGTGGTAAAATCCATTTACCCCCTTGCTCTACAAGCCGTTGTCTTATTACCATAATTTGTTAATTAACGCCAATTATATATATATATGTATATGATTATATATGTATGTAATAATATATATGTATGGAATTATGTATATGTTTGTAATTATATTTATATGTATGTAATGTATATTTATATATATAGATAGATATACAGGGTGGGCCAATAAAAGTGAGAACACATCTCGTAGCATATGAGTTATTTCAAAATTTAATTTAATTAATTATAATTCTTCACGGAATTTTTTTTGTGCAAAATATTTAGCTAATCAGAAATCATGTCCAATGTCAAATGTGTCCTCCTTGCTTCTCAACGACTTTAAGCTAATATGGGTATAGTTAAACTAAATTTGATGTGATTAAATCACATGTTACCGAGATGTTCTCACTTTTATTGGCCCACCATGTGTGTATATATATATATATATATATATATATATATATATATATATATATATATATATACACACACACATACATATATATATATATATATTATATTTTTCATTATATATGAATATATCTTTAAGCTAATATGTGTATAGTTAAACTAAATATGATGTGATTAAATCACATGTTACCGAGATGTTCTCACTTTTATTTGCCCACCATGTGTGTATATATATATATATATATATATATATATATATATATATATATATATATATATATACACACACACATACACATACATATATATATAATGGATCTTCCATTGTATCTGAAAATGTACTTTAATGATTTTATGAATCTGTTTTACCATATGTTGTTATGTATATTTTAAAACTGTTTTTTTTAACCAATTAAAAAAAAAAAAAAGAATTATCTCAATGTCATTTTATTTTATTCCAGGTCGAGTCTTTCAGAAAAAGAACACTAATGTCTATGGAAATATAACCCAGGAAAGTTTCGATTGATTTTCTATGTACGGTAATACGTACGGTCATAAAGGAAGTGTGTGTGCTCTTCCTTTTAACAAACACTAAACGTTAGACCCTGACCCTGACTGCTGCAGAGGTGACAAGCAGCAGTGGCGCCGATAACAACAGTCAACAGGTAAAGCAACTCTGTCGTCTTATCCTGTCTTATAATGAGAGACTTTCACACACAAAATATCTGTAATACAGCCGTTTGTGAGACACCCTTAATGCACTTTGTTGTGTTGAGTGGAAAGGACACTGTAGGATTTAAAAACCATTCTAAAACCATTTTTTGGTAATGACTTTGTGGTTGTCAGATGGTGCATTGTGCTGTCCTGTTGTCAAGAATAATGCACGCCCCTTCCGCAATCTCCCCCACCCCATAAGGTATTCTAGTACCAAGGTTCAGATTTCTACAGGTCTTTGTGTTTGTTTTGTGGTTTTTTCTCCCCCACCTTTGTTTACAGACCAGTGGTTCTCAAACTTTTTTTCGGCCACTGCCTTGTGGTTACCATAAACCCATCCCAAGCGTGCCACCACTGTGTTACCCCAAATTATTACTACTATTTTTTTTTTTTTTAAATTCCTGACAGAAGTTAGCACAGTTTTGTAAGGAAAATAGCGACACAAAAATATGTAATGGTGTTTCTTTTCAATTAATCTTTTAATTTAAGTTTTTAAAAAATCATTTTTTCTTTCATTTAATTCAGTAAAAATAACTAATAATGACATGAAATTTTCACCTGAAACCGAAACTTCTAAATACGATTTCCTAAGCTTTGGCTTCAGCATTGATATTAGCTATTTATTTTAAAAATTTAAAAAAATTTTTTTTTTAAATCCATCTGCAACTAAAAATGGAATTATCACCCAATCTAAAATCTCAATTAAAGAAAGGCCTCTAATTGATCAACACGAGTATATTTACAAATGTTAAAATGGTCACAAGATATGTTAAGCAGTCGCGTGACAAGGGGTTGTGGACCTCACCAGGCGACGCACAGGTGAGTTTCAACAAAATGGAAACTTGCAAATTTCACAATGTTCGCCCACGTCCGCTTCAAAAACTGCACTCAGGTGATGCCATGGGCGGGGCGTCATCAGATCAGTGTACCCCTAAGGTCAGGGTGCCAACAGAGCAGGTTGCCACAGAACGGGGTGTCACCAGACAGAGCAGGTTGTCGCCAGAGCCGGGTGTATCCACAACGGGTTGCCTCTAGAGTGGGGCGTCACCAGACAGCTCGGGTTATCGCCAGATCAAGGTGTTACCAAAGTGGGTTGCCTTTAGAGAAGGGCGTCACCATTCAGATCCGGGTTCCATCAGGGTATGTTGCATTCAAGAGGATGTTGCATCAGATGAGGTTCAATCCACAAAAGGTTTCCGCCAGAGCAGGGTGTCGCCAGAGCGGGGCTGTCGCCAGAGCAGGGTGTCGCCATAGCAGGGCTGTCGCCAGAGCAGGGTGTCGCCAGAGCGGGGCTGTCGCCAGAGCAGGGTGTCGCCAGAGCAGGGTGTCGACAGAGCAGGGTGTCGCCAGAGCGGGGAATCGCCAGAGCAGGGTGTCGCCAGAGAAGGCACTCTTAGTGAGGTCTATGTACAGTCTTACAAGGATGAGGCATGGTACCGAACTTAGTGACGTCACTTACCTTATCATCTTTTAAACACCCCCACCCCCTCCCCGGGGGGGGCCTTCTATGTCAGATGGGCGTGGGCATTAACCAACATCGCCGATGAGCAGAGCAGTGATATCAGAGCAGTGTTTATTCATTTGGCTTTAACACGATTGACGTCATCTCCCAGCGAAATTTAAATCATTTCATTGAAATCCGCACACAAAAAATTATGTCACTAGCTGAGTCGTGTCTGATGACTTTGGGTTTCAATTCTGAGAGAAGCATTATGCGTCTTTAAGAAAACTCCGCAGATTTTCGGCCACCGATTCCGCGGGTTTTTCCTTTTCTTCCCACCAGATCGTTGGCGATGGAGTAAAAAAACAGAAAGTAAAGATAGTACGGACTTGTAAAATAAATGAAGCACGACCGCGATAACAGATGTCCGTGGTGGTGAGGTCTTCGTTCATATAAAAGTAGTCAAAAATTATGCAGTGTCGCGGCTACTCTCCCTTAAAAGAAGACTTTTATTTGACTGCTGAATCAGCACGACCAATAGACTTTCGTGAAAATAAAGACACACAATGAAGTAATACAAATTGGATTCGACCAGTCAGCCCTACGATGACCCTTTTTCTGGCATCGCATATTTCAATTTCTTGCTAGCAAACCTAACATTGATAACAAGATAATGATATTTACTGGTATCATTGATAACAAGCCAATGATATTTACTGGTATCATTGATAACAAGCCAATGATATTTACTGGTATCATTGATAACAAGCCAATGATATTTACTGGCATCATTGATAACAAGCCAATGATATTTACTGGTATCATTGATAACAAGCCAATTATATTTACTGGTATCATTGATAACAAGCCAATGATATTTACTGGTATCATTGATAACAAGCCAATGATATTTACTGGTATCATTGATAACAAGCCAATGATATTTACTGGTATCATCGATAACAAGCCAATGATATTTACTGGTATCATCGATAACAAGCCAATAATATTTACTGGTATCATTGATAACAAGCCAATGATATTTGCTGGTATAATTAATAACAAGCCAATGATATTTACTGGTATCATTGATAACAAGCCAATGATATTTACTGGTATCATTGATAACAAGCCAATGATATTTACTGGTATCATTGATAACAAGCCAATGATATTTACTGGTATCATTGATAACAAGCCAATGATATTTACTGGTATCATTGATAACAAGCCAATGATATTAACTGGTATCATTGATAACAAGCCAATGATATTTACTGGTATCATTGATAACAAGCCAATGATATTTACTGGTATCATCGATAACAAGCCAATGATATTTACTGGTATCATCGATAACAAGCCAATAATATTTACTGGTATCATTGATAACAAGCCAATGATATTTACTGGTATCATTGATAACAAGCCAATGATATTTACTGGTATCACCAGAGAAGATAGGCGTTACGATTTAATTTCTTACTTCTGCGTCCAATGAGCGTGTACATGACAGCAGTGGCGTAGCGAGGGTGTTTGGCGCCCGGGGACAAGATCCATTTTTAGCGCCCCTTTTTCTTTTTTCAACTCTCAAACCCATTATTTTCATCAATAAAATAATATCAAAGCACATTTTGGCGCCCCTAACTAGCTGGCGCCCGGGGACATCTGTCCCCCCCTGCCCCCACCACGCTACGCCTCTGGCCAGAAGCCAAGGATTATAACTTTGTGGTTATGACATTTATAATTGTTTTGTATGTCGCGTGTCGTTACGTCATTGACATTTTTGATATACGCCACTTATGGTTATCTTTGCCAGGGCCGTGCAGAAGCCGAGGCAACCGAGAAGATCACTCGAGGGCCTGCACGAATGGCGTGATGTTTTTGATACAATTATTTTGAAATTTAAATTTATTTATGATGGATCTCTTGGGTGTAAAACAGAAGTGGTGTTTTGGTCTCTTAGATGTGGTGCCAGGATCTCTTGAGTGTAAAACAGAAGTGGTGTTTTGGTCTCTTAGATGTGGTGCCGGGATCTCTTGGGTGTAAAACAGAAGTGGTGTTTTGGTCTCTTAGATGTGGTGCCAGGATCTCTTGGATGTTGAGCAGAAGTGGTGTTTGATCTCTTAAATGTGGTGCCAGGATATCTTGGGTGTTGAGCAGAAGTGGTGTTTTGGTCTCTTAGATGTGGTGGCAGGATCTCTTGGGTGTTGAGCGGAAGTGGTGTTATGTCTCTTAGATGTGGTGCCAGAAATCTCTTGGGTATTGAACAGAAGTGGTGTTTTGGTCTCTTAGATGTGGTGTCAGAAAACTCTTGGGCGTTGAACAGACTTGGTGTTTTGGTCTCTTAGTTGTTGTGCCAGTGTCAGTAAGGGTTTGAACAATTTATCTTCCAAACTCATTCCGGACGGCGTCTTGGAAGAAGACAAACAACCGCATTGATTACTACGTTGCGCTGCTTATTTGTGATAACCTCTATTTAAATGAGAAGAAACGAAAAAAATTCCGATCCAGTCGCGTAGATGTTTTCGGAATCCTCCTAACTCGCTCGCCCACATCGCCTAAATGTCCGGGGAAAAAATCCTTACAAGGTGTATCAAAAAGGGTATAGGGCCCGTCCGGGATTTGAACCCGGGACCTCTCGCACCCAAAGCGAGAATCATACCCCTAGACCAACGAGCCTCACATAAGTTGCAAAGGAGAAGCAAAAAAAATAAATACAATTATAGGTGATTTTTGAACGACGTAGCACATGGTATCTCATTGATTTCGACACAGCTTGTTCTAATCCCGCCATTCACAGAATGCCTCAATAAAACTGTTTCATTGATCTAACCCTAAAACAGTCACCACGATTAGGAGACATGAAGCACAAAGTAATTGAAAGCATGAAAAAAGCGAAACAGGTCAGACCAAACTGTGTGCAAGAAGCCTTTGCAGAACGCAAAGTCTAACAAAATGTAAAAAACAATGATCATACAAAAGTATCTTAGGTTTCAGAGTTACAGAAAGCTACATCAGCAAGCTCTGAGCATTTAAGGAATTTGATATTGGTAAATGGAGAGGGAATGAGGCAGAAAGTCAGTGATGTTAATAGTTAGGGGTTCCTAGAGGGATAGAATCATGACATCCATGCCAAGAGTCGTCAGGGTATCTTCGGTGTTGAACAGGTGTCGTGTCAGGGTCTTTTGATTGCTGAACAGAAGTGGTGCCAGGGTCTCTTAGATGTGATGTCAGGGTCTCTTGGGTGCTGGGCAGAAGTGGTGCATAGGTCTCTTAGATGTGGTGTCAGGGTCTCTTGGGTGTTGAACAGAAGTGGTGTTTTGGTCTCTTAGATGTGGTGCCAGGATCTTTTAGATGTGGCGTCAGAGTCTCTTGGGTGTTGGACAGAAGTGGTGCCAAGGTCTCTGAGATGTGATGTCAGGGTCTATTGAGTGCTGGACAGAAGTGGTGCTAAGGTCTCTTAGATGTGGTGTCAGGGTCTCTTGGGTGTTGAACAGAAGTGGTGTTTTGGTCTCTTAGATGTGATGCCAGGGTCTCTTAAATGTGGTGGCAGAGTCTCTTAGATGTGGTTGTTAAAGACTAAATATCATTGTTTGTGGTATAAATATGATTATTGTCAGTAAAGCTGACAATTATAGTATAGTTTCTAGCTGTTATCATCTTCCAAATGAGTAGCCAGGTTTGCTCTCTCGTAACAATGGGCATCAGGGACATCATTTGGGTAGGGCAGGGGGGCATTTGGCCCACCCACTAATTTGCTGGTTTTTAAAAATTGCTATGTACTGTGGCGCCTCTAGTCATAAACAACTTAACAAGCCGACCAAGTTTTGATTTGACCCCTCCCCCCCCCCCCACCTGAAAAACCAGCCGATTTACCTTTTTCATCTTTCGGCACTGATATTGCTGGTTTTTAAAAATTGCTATGTACTGTGGCGCCTCTAGTCATAAACAACTTAACAAGCCGACCAAGTTTTGATTTGACCCCTCCCCCCCCCCACCTGAAAAACCAGCCGATTTACCTTTTTCATCTTTCGGCACTGATATACCAGACAAGTCAACATCATCCTCATCTAACCATTCAGCACTTAAAATAAATAGAAGCATTGTCGGTGTGAGCAATAACTGCCATAAGGTCTCTCTGTCTCCTGGCGGCTACTCGCATTGGTCGAATCCATTTTTGTTGAGGAGCAGGTGCTAATTTCTCATGCTCAAGAGGTCATTGTCGGTACTGTTGAACATGGCTTTTCAACAGGACTTATGATGCAAAATAGATGTAACAGATTTTGCATATCCGTTCAAGCAGCGATGTTATTATTGTTACTTACTTTACATTCACCTAATTCTCAGAATATCGTATTCCTACTCTGTCAATATCATCTTGACTGCACGTGACCCTTGAACCTTGTCCTTGTTGCATACCTGTAACAGAATCTACAGGTGAAGAAAGGCCAACTGTTGCACTAACAAAGTGTGCTAACATTCTGACCAGCCATCTGCAGTGCACAGACAGACCCACATTAAATAAATCTTATATTGTTAAAAGCCTAAAAATTATATGACTATTTACACTCATTCACACATATAAATTTTGGAAAAAACAATGTAATAGGCTCAACCAGTCAATTTTTAGATTAAAATTTTAATAGAGAAAACAGGATTGTTGACGTCAACTAGTCCAAATCCCCCCTCCCTCCCTTTGTAAACAACTGTCAAACATTTCCAAACCCACCCCCCTCTATTTTGTTGACGTAATTAATGGACGCGCCCTTGGTTGGATTTATAATCCGGTAACAGATGTTAATATTAAGTATATTCTTTGTCATTCTAGGACTTCCTATTTAAACTTTATATGTCGTAAAAACTTAATCTCTGGACGATACTTAATATCATCATTTCCTTCATGAAAAATCGAGTATCTCACAAATATATAATTTAATATCTGTAGGTGATCTTATTATCTTGAATAAATATCAATTTTTGAATTCTTATTAAATTAAAAAAAAACGCTTTAAAAATGCCTTTATAATAAATGGAATACACTAACTGCGTACAAATCATGAAAGTCTCTGCGATTGTGTAGGAGATGTTTTTATTTCCGTCGATTGTTTCCGTACTAAAAAAAGAGCTTTTTTATTTAAAAGGTAATACATTTTAATTTTTAAATGGCAGTAAAATTATGAATATCTGAGGTTTTTCATTTATTTCATTTGTAAAATAAAAAAAAACAAACACATAAAACAATATATATTTTACATAAATTATGAACGAAAATTTGAGTAATAAATATTTAAAAATATTAATCTATATAGACCGTATTTCCATAGAACGAGTATTTTTTACATAAGTTATAAAGACCATTTATGTAATAAATCTTGAAAGTATTAATCTAGATCAGAGGCGTAGCGTGGTGGGAGCAGGGGGGACAGATGTCCCCGGGGGCCAGCTAGTTAGGGGCGCCAAAATGTGCTTTGATATTATTTTATTGATGGAAATAATGGGTTTGAGAGTGGAATAAAAGAAAAGGGGCACTAAAATGGATCTTGTACCCGGGCGCAAATCTTGTCCCCGGGCGCCAAACACCTTCGCTACGCCACTGATCCAGATAGACAATTCCCATAGATTGAGTATTTTTACATTATTTTTTAAGAGCTTTTTATGCGATATGTCTTTTAAAGTATTAATCTAGATTGACATTCGTATAGGGCGAGTATTGTTTCATCAATTCGTATTGAAACAACTCAAAAGATCCACTTCAACATCGCTTAACAGAGGCTGCTAGCTACCAATATACGTAGTCGATAAGTTTGTTTCTTTACAGTGTCCACATTGCGATGCGCGTCCATGTCCATAACATGAGGTTCATTACATTTTTATTTGCAGATAACCTTGGTCTAATATTTTGACATGGAATAGTTGATATGCTGGAGAAAGTATTTTAAAAAATTATTGAAAATAAAAAAATATATATAAGTTTCGTCCGCGTTCATTTCGAATCCTTTAGCTGAAATTTCTACTCACCCACTCATCTACTCATCATCGGCAAAGTCTTTCTTTGAGTAATGCATTTGAAGAAATTGTTAACTATTTTCTACATTTTAAGCGCGTTTTAAATTATCTTTACTAGAAGGTCTTTTTCATATTCATTATTAAGATTTATTTGTATGCGCATTAAAATATATTTAGATGTATATCCCATATAAACATGTTGACTTAAATTATGTAAATGTTCATAGTAATTCGCCTCGATGGGATTTTCATGCCTGTCTCGGCGTAAAATGGTGGGGCAGATATGTCAGATCATGCTTAAAAAAAAACTGACCCATGAAATAAAGGAAGAATAAAATCTATGCAAATTTATTCGTGAAATGTTGCTTTAAGTGTTAAAAAGTGTTGTCTTATTTTCTTGAGGTGTTGTGGATATAAAAGGGAAGACTAGGGCCCGTCCGGGATTTGAACCCGGGACCTCTCGCACCCTAAGCGAAAATCATACCCCTAGACCAACGGGCCACAACATTCGAAATTAAAGACTCCGCAAATATTGGAGGAATAGTTTTTTTTTAAAATTCTGATACGCATTTAGAGACGAGAGGATTAGCAGCAGATGTTTCAACATTGATCTTAACGGACGGATGAACAATACGGTGCCTGGTGTCCAAGTTTTGGGGGATGTCTGGTGGCCCAGTTTTGGGGGATGTCTGGTGGCCAAGTTTTGGGGGATGTCTGGTGGCCAAGTTTTGGGGGATGTCTGGTGGACAAGTTATGGGGGATATCTTGCAGCCCATTTGTGTAGGATGTCTGGTGGACACGTTATGGGGCATATCTTGCAGCCCAATTGTATAGGGTGTCTGGTGGCCAAGTTTTGGGGGATATCTTGCAGCCCATTTGTGTAGGATGTCTGGTATCAAAGGTGTTTGTGGTGTCTGGCTTCCCATTTGGATAGGATGTCTGGTCACATATGTGTTTGGGATGTCTGGCAGCCCATTTGAGTGGATGTCTGGTAACATACGTGTGTGGGATGTCTGGTAGTCCAGGTTGGGGGATGTCTGGCATCCCATTTTCTAGGATGCCTGGTAACATAGGTGTGTGATGTCTGGTAGCCCAGGTTTGGGGAATGTCTGGTATCATAGGTGTGTTGGATGTCTGCTAGCCTATTTGTATTGGATATCTGGTAGGCCAGGTTTGAGGGATGTCTGGAAGCCCATTTGTGTACGATGTCTGATAACATATATGCGGGGGATGTCTGGTAGTCCTACCGAAATGTGGATAAAAAATCTTACATTTGGTCATTAAGAAGTCATGAAACCATACTTCATTTGTTTACAGCTTAGGTAGTGAGATAGTTTTTGTTTTCAACGGTGTTCATTAACTTCTTGTATCTTAGGGGTGTGTAGCCTTTTTAATCAGCGTTAATCCCCACTTACCTTCATGACTTCAGGATAATTTATGATAACCTGTAAATATTTTACACGTCTCATACTCAGATCTCATGTAAATGTTTTACACATCTCATGCTCAGATCTCATGTAAATGGCTTACACATCTCATGCTCAGATCTCATGTAAATGTGTTACACATCTCATGCTAAGATCTCATGTAAATTTGTTTCACATCTCATGCTCAGATCTCATGTAAAGGTGCTACACATCTCATGCTCAGATCTCATGTAAATTTGTTTCAAATCTCATGCTCAGATCTCATGTAAAGGTGCTACACATCTCATGCTCAGATCTCATGTAAATGTGTTACACATCTCATGCTCAGATCTCATGTAAATGTGTTACACATCTCATGCTCAGATCTCATGTAAATGTGTTACACATCTCACGTTCAAATCTAATGTAAAATGTTGTACACATCTCATGCTCAGATCTCATGTACATGTGTTACACATCTCAAGTTCAAATCTAATGTAAAATGTTGTACACATCTCATGCTCAGATCTCATGTAAATGTGTTACACATCTCAAGTTCAAATCTAATGTAAAATGTTGTACACATCTCATGCTCAGATCTTATGTAAATGTGTTACACATTTATATTCAAGATTCCAAACCGAGGTCTGTCTTTGAGCCGTTTTTCTCTGGGGTTTTGGTGAAGCACCCTCTTCACTCCTCTATCATTTGGCATTCTATCTAAGTGTCATGCCTAGGGTAGCCTAACCTTTGTTATTTCTGCTACTATCGTGGGATCCTGATATAGACTATACAGTTAATGATTGGTTCGTATTCTCCATCCATATATATCCTTTGTTGGTCCATACATTTTCCTGAGGGCTTTTCACTTCCATCTGTAAATATGTTTTATGCCGCTTTTGTAAGGGTCCAAGATTCACATGCGTATGTTACAAATGGTCTGATTACAGTTTTATAAATTATTTTCTTTGTTTCTCTTGTAATTTTTTTACTTTTGACTACTTTCTGTCTACTGAAGTATGCCCTGTTTCCGGGTGATATTCTTTCTTTTATTTCTGTCAATAATTCGTTTCTTTCATTTAATAAAGATCCTAGGTATTTAAATTGATTTACTTTTTAAAAAGTCTGGTTTATAATTTTAATGGCTTCGTTCGTCTCTTTTTCTCTTATCATAGTCATACATTTTGATTTTTTTGGTTGTTAACGTCCAACATTATTGTCCAAACGAGTTTATGCTAGAATAGCCTCACAATGACTACGAACTCATATTTGCATGGTTCAGAGCTGTAATGCTAGAAGTTGTTTATGTTTGAACTGGGGGAAGTTGAGTTTCATGTGGTGGGTTTTTTTTTCTCCCGTACTGGGGCAAAATGAGTTTCCTTTTGAGTTGTTCATTCTTCGCGTGCGAAGACGATTAAGGCTTTGTCTTGAGTAGGATCATTGACCTGAGATGTATTTTGTTTAAAGTGAGGGAGAGTTTGCGCATTTTGTGAGACTCTCTCTTCTTGCCTAGTTCTTCCAATGGCAAGAATTAGCCGAGACGTCTGGATATAGACCACGGTGCAGTGGATGGCCAGCTGTGTCTCTTGTGGCTGCATTATGCATTCCACATCGCAGGTGTTGTCGGAATTTTAATGTTTCAATGTGATAGTGACTATGGGACTCCAACACGGGGTTTGATTCGAGTTTTCCTTCTCTAACGTTAACGAGTCCCATCCAGTTGGGGTGCTGATATTGTTCATTCCTTGTCTAGTTTTTTGCTGGAGATTACCTCAATTTAAGCCACTTGGCCTCCCATTACACAGTTGTCAATACATTGATAGATTTATTAGTTAGTTAGATAGGTAGATAGGTAGATAGATAGAAGGATAGCTAGATAGATGGATAGATAACTAGATAGATAGATGGATAGATAGATTCATAGATATATAGATAGATAAGATAGACAGACAGACAGACAGACAGACAGACAGACAGACAGACGGACGGACGGACGGATGGACAGACGGACAGACGGACAGACGGACAGATTAGACAGATTAGAGAGATTAGACAGATTAGACAAATTAGACAAATTAGACAGATTAGACAGATTTAGACAAATTAGACAGATTAGACAGATTTAGACAGATTAGACAGATTAGACAGATTAGACAGATTAGACAGATAGACAGACAGATTAGATAGATTAGATAGATTAGATAGATAGATTAGATAGATTAGATAGATTAGATAGATTAGATAGATTAGATAGATAGATAGATAGATAGATAGATAGATAGATAGATAGATAGATAGATAGATAGATTATTTAGATAGATAGATAGATAGATAGATAGATAGATAGATAGATAGAGAGAGACACAGACTGAGACAGACAGGGAGAGACAGACAGAGAGAGAGAGACAGAGAGAGAGAGAGCGACAGAGAGAGAGAGATAGTATAAGCTTACTTACTTGTGTAACCCTAAACCTTATTAGAACTTCTTTTCCTTTATTTTGTCAGTTGATCCATCACATATTGATTCATTCATTAATTCTATAATTATCATGGATATTTATTAGTACGCTTTTGAGATCCCTATTTCATACCGTACTGTTCTCAAAATGGTAAGTGAGCTAGTGACAGACTATCTTCGTATTTTATCATTCTTTTTTCCATGTGTAATTTTCACTTTGTAGATTTCGTTTGCCTTTGCTATGTTAATTAGAATTAAATCAAAGTTAATTTTCATCTTACTCCGACTCATTTACTAGTCGTTTATTTTTTTTTCTTAAAATAGTGGGTCTAACAAATCTACCTTTGGTATGTTCATCCTCATGAATGTATTCTTCTATTACAATCACCCGGTAGAAAAAAGTACCAAAAATGTATGTTAATATATTATGTAACGATTTGCAACATTAATCGGCAGCTAATGTCACCTAGTGCACAATTAAATCGTGCGAGAAATCCGTTTAATTTCCAATAATAATAACAAATGCAAGCGAGAAACATCCCGGTTGGCAACAAGAATCTGCAAAACCTGACCACTAACCTACAACAGAAGATTAAGTACGCCTGGGGACCGGCATGGACAAGAGGGCACACCAAACTCAAGGTAGAAATATGTCTACAGACGCTTGAAAAGTCGAACACAATTTACTTCATACGTGACCCAAACAATTTCTAAGAAATGAGACATTGAAACGGAAGGGATGCGTAGCTTTGTCTCCCCAACTGAAATTTCAATGTTCTTCAGGACCGACATCTCAGTGGCCCAGCATTTCAACATCATCGTCCCCTAGGGCCAAGTGCGACAAACCCGTCGAGATCGCCGCGGATTATGAGAGTTGAAAGTGTAGACAGCCCATGTTTTATATACTTTCATCAAAGATGCCTTTGAAAAGTATTTGGGGAACACGGCTAACGTGGCCACAGAAACAACGTCGAAGTACCAAAAAGGCACTGAAAACAAAATCCAGAAAGCAATTGTTACTGTCCACAAAATGTGCTTTGCAGGGATCACCCTAAGGATACCGCAACAGTTAAGGACAGAGACAAATATTCTTAGCGCGGTGTATAAGTGTGTAGCATACAGGTAATGACATATTTATCTCGGAAGTGACCCATGAAATCAAAATCAGCTTATAGGAAACGGTTAGGGAAGTTTCTGAAGCATCCAGCACGTTTAAGGTAACTTCATTATCCATTACAAAACGGCATTGCATGCAAGTCACTTCATGGGATGAAATGTATCAACTTAGTGTCATACTTTAAGTTATGTACAATGATGATGATAATTAAATACCGTTAAAGCGAGTGTGTCCATGCTATTTTAAAAATGCTCACAGCGCTCTGGTATCCTAAAACCGATTTAAAGAAAACGGTCGTTAAATGTTTCTTAAATGATTTTTAATCATTTTCAATTTCCCTCAAAGGCTGAGACAAGCTGTTCCATAATTTAGTGGCAATAGCTTCAAAAGAGAGCACTCCGCGTGAATTCTGTCTGTGTCTATCCACACTGGACACTATCAGTAAAGACTGTGTTGAAGAGCGCATGTTCTGTAGGGATACATGTTAAGAAATCAGTTTTTGGAACATATTCAGGAGCAGAGCCTTCTATACAGGAAGCCAGTGGAGATCTTTAAGAACTGGGGTGATGTGGTCAGATATCTTTATCCACGATACAATGCGTGCTGCAGTGTTTTTTTTGTTTTTTTACCGTCTGAGGTCTCTAAATTTGATTTTAAGGTAGACCCCACAAGCAACTGTTACAGTCATCTAATCCTGACTGGATTAGAGTGACTGCTACGACATCAGCCACTCTCTTATTAACAATTCAAAAAACTATTTTGTCCATGATATTTCAGATGTCAACAGAGCGGCATATCGTGTGACATAACGAATTTTGAGCAGTTCAATAAGAATAAAACAGCCCCATCAACAAGAAGCGCTGTGCAAGGTTTCCAGTCTCGTGAGGTCAATGGCTACAAACCAGCACCCTCCGATGTCTGCGTCATCTTTGATCAACCCGGACAACACAATCAGAAGTCCTACACAGGACATTAACATCCCAACCAATGTCCCCTTCCATCAGTTTATGTTTGAGATATGCGACATTTACAAAGATGAGCTGGCACAGGTAAGAGATATGTGACATTTGTAAAGATGAGCTAGCACAGGTAAGAGATATGTGACATTTGTAAAGGATAATACGTAAGAGGAATGTTCCATTGAAAAGGAAGAGCTTGTAGATGTAGGATAATGTGGGTTCATACAAAGATCTCTTTTGCTCGAGCTGCCCTTTTCATTTTTTTAGTTTAGATTTTTAATTTTTTTTTCTATTTTTAACGTCATCTACGTTTTATCCAGGAAGAGTTTCTGACAGGCAGGAGATACACGTACAATCACATCAAAGAAAAGTCCATCAAGGTGGCCAGTGCCCTACATCGCCTGGGATATCTCAAAGGTGACGTCATCATGGCCTTTTCAACCAATCACATCGACTTCACGATATTGATGCTGGCGTGTGCTGCCAACGGGATTTGGTTTACTGCCGCCAATCCAACATTCACTCCTGGTAAGTTGAAGGCCGGCCATTTGGTTTACTGCCGCCAATCCAACATTCACTCCTGGTAAGTTGAAGGCCAGCCATTTGGTTTACTGCCGCCAATCCAACATTCACTCCTGGTAAGTTGAAGGCCAGCCGTCTCAGAGTCGGTCATAACTGGATTCATTAATTAAAAAATTTTTAATATTTTTTTGGAATATATAAAATTAAATTGTGTGTTTCAATCAAATTAAAATGTCAACATATCTTGCATAGTTTGATGTTTGAAGTTAAGATCAAGGCCATGTCTGCATTGTTCCCCAGAGGAACTAAGTCGCCAGCTGAATCACAGTGGAACTAAAGCAGTATTCACCATTGCACCCCTAGCAGGAATCGTCAAGGCAGCCTTAGACAACGTGGAATCACCCAATAATGTGAAGGTCCATTAAGGGAGCTGTGCTGAAGCCTATTTAAGATTGAATTTAAATATAAAATCAAGAAACTATTTTTTTTTTAAAAAGAAAGTGATCATCATGTCAATGAATGCAGGACACAATGGATGCACTAAAATAAATTATAATGTTTTTTTCTCTTTTTTTTTTTAACTTTACAAAATTATCTAACACTATCCTATTCATCTATTAATAGTATTTAATTTATACGTGAGTGGCCATAATTGTTTGACTAAGTACCTCAAACATTATTATCAACTTTTTAAATCCTTTCTTTTAACTTAGCTTTTGTTCTTATGTTGTTTTTTTTTTTTGTGGCAAAATACTTAGAAGGCTAATTGATTTTTTTTTTTTTTTTTTTTTAACTTTACAAAATTATCTAACTCTATTTTTTTTTTCTATTATTAGTATTTAATTTATACGTGAGTGGCCATAATTGTTTGACTAAGTACCTCAAACATTATTATCAACTTTTTAAATCCTTTCTTTTAACTTAGCTTTTGTTCTTATGTTGTTTTTTTTTTTTTGTGGCAAAATACTTAGAAGGCTAATTGACCCACTTCCTGTCATCCTTCCCTCGAGATGAAACTTTGCGCATAAGGTGGTTGTCGATGATAACACATTCAATCAAATTTTTACACCCCCCCCCCCGTCAAATCACCAGCAAACAATTTTTCTTATGTTTCAAGGGCCAGATGAGAAATTATGCAATCTGCCAGCGTTGGCAGACAGGGAACGACTTATCTCAATGTGAATTGACTTTAAGACTGATGAAAAACGATGATCCAAATTTTCTTTCAACGCGACAAATTTTTCTTTCAAATATAGCTTGAGTCTATTTGTTTGTACATGCTCTAAGTTGGATCAAAACCATTCCTCCTATACCAAACAATGAGTTGCCACACTCGATTAAATCAGGGGTTAGGCAAACTACGGCCCGCGGGCCGCAAGCGGCCCATCAACTGATATTGTGCGGCCCTCGAAGGCATTCAGAAATATTTTTAAATATTAATTTGTTTTCAAGTTATTTTTGTTAATTTTACAAATTTTCTTGTACCGTTATGAATTTTAAATCCTTTTTGATCAAATTTTTTTCTAATTTTATTTTAAAAAATTTTTTTAACAGCCCTTGACTTTTGTCATGTAATTTCTAAAATGCGAATTTACCGATTTTAATATTGAGAAGTGTTAACGACATGTCTAAATTGGACATATAGTACAGGCCCAACCCCCCCCCCCCAAAAAAAAAAAAAACAAAAAAAAAAAAAAAAATAATTTTTTTAACAGCCCTTGACTTTTGTCATGTAATTTTTAAAATGCGAATTTACCGATTTTAATATTGAGAAGTGTTAAAGACATTTCTAAATTGGACATAAAGTACAGGCCCAACCCCCCCCCCCCAAAAAAAAAAAACAACAAAAAACAAAAAAAAAACTTTAAATTTGTCAATGTGGCCCTACGCACAAAAATTTTGCCCACCCATGAATTAAATGACAAATCACGTACAATTCTATAACTGCCAATAAAAGTGCATCTTAAAGTTTGCTACGGAAAACGTTGGTTTTAGGGTGTTTTTTTTTTTAAAACCCTTTAAATCAACCTCGCTTTTGGAAATCGCAAAATCTTCGGAAGGCTTATTGACCCACTTTCTAACAACTTGTCGATGCAGAAGCTGTTTGTGTTTGGGGAGGCCCCAGGATTTCAACCTTTCCAAACTTTACTTGATGACGACGGCAAGTCCTTTCCTGGTGTGGACATAGATCCCCTGACGGATGTGTTGGTGCTGCCCTACTCCAGTGGGACGACTGGACTACCCAAGGGTGTCATGCTGACCCATTACAACTGTGTCTTCAACTGTATTCAGATCCAGTAGGTTGTTTGATCAGTATCTTTAAATAAACTTTTTCATTAATTTTTGTGGCATATATTTTTAAGTTGTTAAATACTTAACTCATATAATTAGGGGGACAACTGACGATGTCACAACAATTAAAAGTTAATAAAACAAATGCATGTAAATGTACGTAAGATACAAATTTTTAATTTTAATTGTGGTCTTATAAATAGTCTTATAGTATAAATTGTCTCCACTTGGTATTAGTAAAAGGGAGAAACATTTTATTTTCTGTCATTTTCTCTGGATCACTTGAATGTGTATTTCGCGAGATTAACGTTCAAGAGAGAAATCTTATCAGAAGGACCGAGAAACCCGTTTATTTTTTATATAAAGAGTTAATTTATCTGCATTTTAAAATATTAGTTTGAATTTTGAGTGAGCCCTTGTCAGAGTCTTCATTGAAAGATGAGTTTTATAAAGTGAAATGTGTCGCATTGAAGGTCTCAATCAAGTGTCTCAATCAAGTGCCTCAATCAAGTGTCTCAATCAAGTGTCTCAATCAAGTGTCTCAATCAAATGTCTCAACAACATGCCATAATAAAGTGCCTCAATCAAGTGTCTCAATCGAGTGTCTCAATCGAGTGTCTTAATCAAGTGTCTCAATCAAGTGTGTCAATCAAGTGTGTCAATCAAGTGCCTCAATCAAGTACCTCAATCAAGTGTCTCAATCGAGTGTCGCAATCAAGAGTCTCAATCAAGTGTCTCAATCAAGTGCCTCAATCAAGTGTCACAATCAAGTGTCTCAATAAAGTGTCTCAAACAAGTATCTGAATCGAGTGTCTCAATCAAGTGTCTCAATCAAGTTTCTCAATCAAGTGTCTCAATCAAGTGCCTCAATAACATACCTTAATAAAGTGCCTCAATCAAGTGTCTCAATCGAGTGCCTCAATTAAGTGTCTCAATCAAGTGTCATAATCAAGTGCCTCAATCTAGTGCCTCAATCAAATGTCTCAATCAAGTGCCTCAATCAAGTGCCTCAATCAAGTGTCTCAGTCAAGTGACTCAATCAAGTGTCTCAGTCAAGTGTCTCAATCAAGTGCCTCAATAACATGCCTTAATAAAGTGCCTCAATCAAGTGTCTCAATCAAGTGCCTCAATAACATGCCTTAATAAAGTGCCTCAATCAAGTGTCTCAATCGAGTGTCTCAATCGAGTGCCTTAATCAAGTGTCTCAATCATATGTCTCAATAAAGTGCCTCAATCAAATGTCTCAATCAAGTGTCTCAATCAAGTGTCTCAATAGAGTGCCTCAATCAAGTGTCTCAATCAAGTGTCTCAATCAAGTGTCTTAATCGAGTGTCTCAATCGAGTGTCTCAATCAAGTGTCTCAATCAAGTGGCTCAATCAAGTGCCTCAATCAAGTGCCTCAATCAAGTGCCTCAATCAAGTGTCTCAATCAAGTGTCTCAATCAAGTGTCTCAATCGAGTGTCTCTATCAAGTGCCTCAATCGAGTGCCTCATTCAAATGTCTCAATGAAGTGCCTCAATCAAGTGCCTCAATCAAGTGTCTCAATCAAGTGTCTCAATCAAATGCATCAATCAAGTGTATCAATCAAGTGTCTCAATTAAGTGTTTCAATCAAGTGTTTCAATCAAGTGCCTCTATCAAGTGCCTCAATCAAGTGGCTCAATCAAGTGTCTGAATCAAGTGTCTCAATCGAGTGCCTCAATCAAGTGCCTCAATGAAGTGTCTCAATCAAGTGTCTCAATCTAGTGTCTCAATCAAGTGCCTCAATCAAGTGCCTCAATCAAGTGTCTCAATCAATTTCCTCAATCAAGTGTCTCAATCAAGTGTCTCAATCAAGTGTCTCAATCGAGTGTCTCTATCAGGTGCCTCAATCGAGTGCCTCATTCAAATGTCTCAATCAAGTGCCTCAATCAAGTGCCTCAATCAAGTGTCTCAATCAAGTGTCTCAATCAAATGCATCAATCAAGTGTATCAATCAAGTGTCTCAATCAAGTGTTTCAATCAAGTGTTTCAATCAAGTGCCTCTATCAAGTGCCTCAATCAAGTGCCTCAATCAAGTGTCTGAATGAAGTGTCTCAATCGAGTGCCTCAATCAAGTGCCTCAATGAAGTGTCTCAATCAAGTGTCTCAATAAAGTGTCTCAATCAAACGTCTCAATCAAATGTCTCAATCAAGTGCCTGAATCAAGTGCCTCAATGAAGTGTCTCAATCAAGTGTCTCAATCAAGTATCTGAATTGAGTGTCTCAATCGAGTGTCTCAATCAAGTGTCTCAAAGAAGTTAACTGTTCATCATTTGTTCAAAGTATCAATCGCCAACACTTTTTTTTTAAACACACAAGCGCTGCTTGGTTTATCACAATAAATTACAACGTACAAGACAATTCGTCCAACCTATTCTAATTTTATTTGATAAAAAAATTAATAAAGTGGGACATCCGTGATAAATAAATGGTATTAGATGATGGTGATTAAGCAAAGGGGCATTTTAAATGGATTTAGAATTTAAAATCATTTATGCAATTGTTATCATAAAGCATTTTTGAAGAAGTGAGGGAAGTACCATGATACTAATGATATTTTTATCCAGATATCCAGATATCCAGCTCATCTTTCTAAATGTCCCAAATCTCAAAAAATATAAACTGATGAAAGGGGACATAAGTTCGGCTGTTATTATCCGGTATATTACTTCTGATGGTGTTGTCGGGATTGACCAAAAATGACGTAGACATTAGAGGGTGCTGGTTAGTAGCCCATGACGTCATCATACCGGAAACCATAATAATTATGATGGTCAATTTTTATTGATATTGAACTTCGCAAAATTCGTCTCAGTGTGCGGCACAACATTTGGGGTACACAAAAGTTATTTAACAGCCCAAACTATAAAATCTGATAGTGTAAAAAACAAAACCAATTAAAAATCAGAAGTGTTAATATATTTAAGAAAGTCCGTTTGGATGAAATGGGTAAACAATTTAGTGCACGATTCCCCCCCCCCCCCCAACATTCATGAAGCTAACCTCAATAAAACCATGTTGTAATAAAATGTGATGCTTTCTCCAAGGACCAGGCTTCAATTAACTCCTGATGACAGGTGCCTTGGTCTCCTCCCTTTGTATCACATCTATGGAATGATTGTTGTCCAATTTGCTGTTCTATACGCTGGGGCTTCTGTCATCTACCTGCCCAAGTTTGACCCGGAATCATTTCTCAGTTGTTTGCAAGACAGACAGGTCAGTTGCATCATGTTTTTATATTCCAATAAATAGTTGATATGTTCATGGTAAGAACGAGACCAAATTAGTAAATTAATAGGGGCTATAGTTTATACCCTTCCGCCATACAAAACAGATTAAACTAGATCTGCATTGACATAGATATGTGTATGTTTCACCAGCTTACGTTTTAAAAGACCGTTAATAACAATTTTATTGAATTTCATATTTTGTGGATAAATGACGTTTTTTAAATATTTAAATATAAAACTGCACTGCACTTGACATGAGACGTTAATTAATTTTATATTACACACACACACAACTCTTCATAATTTGCTTTCTGTGGTTGCAGCCAGCTAATTAATAAGTTACATAGTGTTTAAAATTATATACAATCATAACTACACAAAGTTATAGCATGGTGCACACTAGATAAATTGTGTCAGTTTGCAAAATTATCCTGTGAAGTTGTTGAACTTTTTTTTTTTTTTTTTTTTTAAATGTCAAATTAATTAATCCTCTTTTAAGGTTTTTGGTTAAGATTTCGTTACAAGACTTGCTAACAAATATTAACCATTTAAAAAATTTTTTATAACAAATCTGTGAAGTTGTTGAACTTTTTTTTTTTTTTTTTTTTTAAATGTCAAATTAATTAATCCACTTTTAAGGTCTGTGGTTAAGATCTCGTTACAAGACATGCTAACAAATGTTAACCATTTGACAAAATTTTTATAACAAAAATATTATTTACGCATTTAATTTTTTTGTTTTCAAAATTCTTGACACACAAACGAGTCCCACTCATAAAAATTCTTCGCCCTTATTTTTATAAATAAAATGGCGATTATATCCTAATCTTCTTGATTGCACATTCTCTTAAGAAGACTTCACGTTATCACCAGATGTGTTCCGTATCCCACAATTTGCTTTGAATGTTTTCACATTCCGAAACATAAGCCTGACTATTTTTTTTTATTTGTTTAAAAACGTATGGCACCACCAGTTTTCAACGTGTGCCTTGTGCAAAAAATAGTTCTATTCTAAATCCGTTGAAAACTATACAAAAGCATGTGCAGCCGTACAACTCAGCAAACGTATAAAATCTGTGAAAACAAACGGGTAAAAATATTATAATCCCTTTGTATTGCTGAATCACTCTTAGAGCACACTGCATTGAAATATACCGACTTACTACTTCTTCTAACAGATCACCCGGGCTCATCTGGTGCCGCCTCTGGTAGTGTTCCTGGCCAAGCACCCCTTGGTGGATAAATTTAATTTAAAATATCTCAAGAATGTCTACAGTGGTGCTGCACCATTGGGTCCTGAGCTGACTGAAGAATTTTTAAAGAGGCTGGATCATGGAGTTGTGCTTTCCCAAGGTAATATTCTATTTTCTTATTGTCAGCGTAGTCTATGCATAAGAAGTAGGCCTGGAATATATATAGCTCAAGGTGAATAAATATTTCATGCGTAAAAAATATTTTCTATGACCTTGACTTTGAAAACGCTTCTAATTCTAAAATGTATGTTTGCATCCCATAATGTTCATGAAAAATACAACATATTTAAATTTGTTGCTAGTAAATAAAATTCCTTAATTTATACAATTTCTTGACTTGTAAAAAAAAGTCAAACATAAATTCAATACATCTCCAGGTTTTGGTATGACAGAGACCGGTCCAGTAACCAATTTTGAGGTGAAAGGAAGACCAGGTTCAGTGAGACCCATGGTGGCAAATACTTTAGGAAAGGTGGTTCAAGAACCCATTCAAACCAACACATCTAGGCTAATTTATAAATAGCTTTACTCATTCAAATGAATATGTCTTATCTAAAATATTAGTAGTTTTACCACTAAATGTCTGAAGTTCAAAAAATGGGGCATGTCTAAATATAAACTAGCAAAGTTTGTGACCTAATTTATATATATATATATTTTTCCAATGTTATACCGAAACATTTTATTTTTAAATTCAACAGATAGTAGATGTGGAGACCAAAAAAATATTGGGACCAGGAGAATCTGGCGAAATTTTTGTCAAAGGACCACAGGTGATGAAAGGATACTACAACAATAAGCAAGCAACAGATGAGCTGATAGATCCTGAAGGCTGGTTGCATACAGGTAGCATCTTTAAATATAGCAGCTATGTTACATGCAGCTAGCATCTTTAGATATAACGGCGTTGTTGCCTGCAGGTAGATATTTTGATTAGTATTAATTTACTGAACTCAATATCTATCTTAAGTATATGGCATGAGAGGATATAAAAGACAATTGTTCCATGTTCATCACGATTACTTTTTGGCTTCCAAAGTAATAAATTTGGTTCAGGTTTCTTTCTTTCTCTTGTTCCGACCACTTGAAAACAATAACAAAGAGGCAAAGTGTTGGAGTTTTGAGGTGGGGAGATGTCAGGGAAGAGATGTCAGAGAAGAGATGTCAGAGAAGAGAGGTCAGAGAAGAGATGTCAGAGAAGAGATGTCAGAGAAGAGATGTCAGAGAAGAGATGTCAGAGAAGAGATGTCAGAGAAGAGATGTCAGAGAAGAGATGACAGATAAGAGATGTCAGAGAAGAGATGTCAGAGAGGAGATGTCAGAGAAGAAATGTCAGAGAAGAGATGTCAGAGAGGAGATGTCATAGAGGAGATGTCATAGAGGAGATGTCAGAGAAGAGAGGTCAGAGAAGAGATGTCAGAGAAGAGATGTCAGAGAAGAGATATCAGAGAAGAGATGTCAGAGAAGAGATGTCAGAGAAGAGATGTCAGAGAAGAGATGTCAGAGAAGAGATGTCAGAGAAGAAATGTCAGAGAAGAGATGTAAGAGAGGAGATGTCATAGAGGAGATGTCATAGAGGAGATGTCAGAGAGGAGATGTCAGAGAGGAGATGTCAGAGAGGAGATGTCAGAGAGGAGATGTCACAGAAGAGATGTCACAGAAGAGATGTCAGAGAAGAGATGTCAGAGAAGAGATGTCAGAGAAAAGATGTCAGAGAATAGATGTCAGAGAGGAGATGTCAGAGAAGAGATGTCAGAAAAGAGATGTCAGAGAAGAGATGTCAGAGAAGAAATGTCAGAGAAGAGATGTAAGAGAGGAGATGTCATAGAGGAGATGTCATAGAGGAGATGTCAGAGAGGAGATGTCAGAGAGGAGATGTCAGAGAGGAGATGTCAGAGAGGAGATGTCACAGAAGAGATGTCACAGAAGAGATGTCAGAGAAGAGATGTCAGAGAAGAGAGGTCAGAGAAGAGATGTCAGAGAAGAGATGTCAGAGAAGAGATGTCAGAGAAGAGATGTCAGAGAAGAGATGTCAGAGAAGAGATGTCAGAGAAGAGATGACAGAGAAGAGATGTCAGAGAAGAGATGTCAGAGAGGAGATGTCAGAGAAGAGATGTCAGAGAAGAGATGTCAGAGAGGAGATGTCAGAGAGGAGATGTCAGAGAGGAGATGTCAGAGAGGAGATGTCAGAGAGGAGATGTCAGAGAGGAGATGTCAGAGAGGAGATGTCACAGAAGAGATGTCACAGAAGAGATGTTTAGCGGAGGAAGAGGGGAGGGATGATGGTTATGAAGCCTCAGGACCAAAATTGTTAATTTTTCTTGCTACTGATATTTTTATGTTACAGGTGATTTTGGATACGTTTCACATGATGGTTTCGTCTACATACAGGACAGGCTCAAGGAATTAATCAAATACAAGGGATCCCAAGTATGATCTTTCAGTTTAGTACAAATCTATAACAGTCATAGAGCTGTACTGTATACACGTAAAACGATATTATTGATTTGGTGAATGAGCGAAAATCAAAGTTAGAAATAATTAGGCTCAGTTCATTGACAGATATTACTTCTATGCGATAAGGTTGTTTTTTTTTTCCATTTCAGTTACACCATTTAAAAGTAGGACAACAAATGCTTCTATCTGATGCTACCAAAATTGTTGCCCTCAAGACTTGATCAAATAGTTTTTAAAATATTTTTTTTTTCCTTTATAATAAAAAATAATTTAATTACATATTTAATTTAACAAAGACTCCTCAAAGTCACCTGGTTGGCCAAACCTATTTCAATATCCATCTATAATTTTATGATTGGGTCGTTAATTTCGAAATAGTTGTCAAAGTTGTAAATGTTTTTGTTTTGTTTTTGTAAACCAGGTGGCCCCAGCAGAACTGGAGGCTTTACTTCTTGGACACCCTGGCGTTCAGGATGTTGCTGTCATTGGAGTACCTGATGAAAGTTCCGGAGAACTGCCAAAAGCTTTCGTAGTTAAGAAACCTGGGTCAAAGGTCACTGAACAGGAGATCATTAAATTTGTTGAAGGTGAAGTCCTTAACTCTAATATAACTTCAGAGCTTTAAGAACAAAAATTAGAGGAATTTTTAAAATATCAATAACTTTTTTATCAATGATTCGGAAATCTTTTAATTTTAATTTTTTTAGTTCTTTTGTTGTAAATTATGTTAGATGTATAGTAGATCTTCAGTCTAATTACCTACCCGGAGGTGGAGCTGATACTGTCTTTAAGACATGATAAAACTTTATTTATATTTGTTGAATGAGATTATAAACATATTTAAACATCTTGAATTTCCAGAAAGAGTTTCCCCCATTAAAAGGCTGCGTGGTGGGGTTCAGATTGTGGATGAGATTCCCAAAACTCCAAGTGGCAAGATCTTGAGAAGAGACTTGAAAGCCAAGTATTGGTGAAAATGTAAACAGAAAAATTCATTGTATCAACAATGAATGCAGCCTGCACCGAGGCGAGAGGGAAGGAAAAGTTTATCAAGCCACTTAAAACTAAATACATAATGAGGACATGCATGCAATGAAGAATTTATTAACTGAATAATGATTAAATGGATTAGGAATACATCGCTGCAGTGACAGTTATTGGAGTTTTCGACTTTGAATCGACTAGTTGAATCGACTAGCTGGGTCATGGATGTTTAAACAGAACCAAATTTTTAAACATTTTTTGAAATCTCAGTTCATTGCTAATATTGATTGCCTATTTGTTTTGTTACAACATTTTTATGTCTATTTAAACAAAACTATGTTTGGAAATGGGATATTTTTTTGCTTGTAATTCTCATGTATTTTGATAAATGTATCCTTCATTTGTATTGTCACGCACCGTTCTTTGGTTATGAAAATGTAATCTATTTTTAGATTGGTCTCGTTAAATCAACAAAACGTAACTGTTTAAAAAAAAACACCATTATACAAAGAAACGATACGAAAGCTAGTGATGCTAGCAACGTTTAATGTAAGTTCAGACCAATGCAACACTTAGAGTGACCCTTGAGACCAATGCAACACTTACAGTGACCCTTGAGACCAATGCAACACTTACAGTGACCCTTGAGACCAATGCAACACTTACAGTGACCCTTGATGTTCTGCTGTGAATGTTATCAGGGAGAGATGCTTGTTGTACCAGCATCAGTGACCGGCAACAGGGTAGAAATTCAACTCATCGTCCTAGCTTGTGTTGTCATCTTGATACACAAAATTCACAGCTGCAGCCCCGATGAGGTCAGTGCAAGGCGAAAAGATGCCGTTTACCAATTTTAGGCAAAAATTATCCGGGTGGTTCAAGATTACGCAATGAGGAATTGTCATTTTTCAATGTGTTAATCAAAACGGTTTAGGTTTCTGTTTCAGCTGTCTCTAAAATGTAATGCCCATAGATCAGTATCACAGAGCAAGAGAACATTTGGAAAAGACATGACAGAAGTTTCACTCACTGTGTGTTCCTTCTTTCATTGTCAACCAGCGTTACTGCAGTCTCCACCATGTTATTCATTTAAAATGAAGCAACACCTTTATGCAGTTAATGTGCATTTTTTAATTTATTTATAAAATTTAATTTATTTATATAAACAAGAGCATCTTACATAGTTAATCTGTTGTTTTACAAAAATTTGTTCAGATTTTTATTGCCGCTTTAAAAGTAAAGTTAGAATTTATATTAACATTTTCTTTAAATGAAAATCTCAGAAACATTCACAATTTTTATCCCAACAACAATGTGTTTTATAACATAAGATCATTTTCTATAACCTACAGATAATTATCATGTGCACACACAAACACAGCATGGATGTCATGTAAAAAAGTCGTTTGAATTTTGTTCTTTTCTTCTTACCTGTCATCCATTCAGAAATTCATAATTTTCTATCATAGTTACAAATTTTAACCTTGTTATTTGTAAAAGGGAGAAAATGTAACTAACTTTTTTTTTGCTTGTACAATCGTGTCCTTATTTTTATAATCTCAGCGCCAGGTTGAGGTTCCAGAGGTGTTTTCCAGCTACATGCAAGTCATGCTGGGGATCAGCTCAAAAGTTTAGGAGCCAGAAATACTTATCTTAGTCAAGGAGTCTTTGCTTTACATTTAATTAAGATTATTTAGTTTTTATTTTGAAGTGACTTTGACGAGAGTCGGTTGAACAGTTTAAAATGTCTTGATACATTATGAATTTTAAGAAGTAAAGAAGATTATCCAGAGATGCTAGTCATTGAAATATTGAGATTAATATGATAATAGTTCCAAGTACCCGGTATGTTTGGAGTTTCATGAGATGTAATTCTTATTGTGATTGTGTATAATAAAATATTAGTCACTATTACTTATTTGAACCACTTCGCCTCTGTTATGATTTTTAACTAAAAATTCCAATATTTTCCGTTACTACAAATGATTCCCAGTCCAATTATTAAGAGGGTTGGACTCCGTTACATCTTTTAAATAAATTAACAATTAGACGAAAAACAAGTTTAAATGTTTTGGCTAATGCCTTCATCAGTACAACAAAAAAGATTCATAATTTTTTTATGAAATTGTATGTAATATAGGGGCAGGATACCTAAAAAATGAAAGAAATAAAAAAGAAATGAGCACAAGTCCCCCACGAAAACAAATCTCAGAAGAACAGACAGAAAATGGGGTGGCAGTAAAATTTAAAAATCAAACATGAAGCTATTTAAAAGTTTGAATTCGGCTTTAACCAGATGACCAGCGTACCAAATCTTTTTGCTCATTTTATTTCCAAATACATTTTATCACTCGCATACAATAAATATGCCAGTAACTGCAATGTCTATATATATATAATAGAAATTACCAGCCAAGTGATGGCGGCGGCCATGTGTGAGCCATCAAACCGCTTAAAGCTACTTGACAAAATATACATTCAAGTAACGAACCTTATGAGAACCCCAAGTGCTAATTTTATTTTCAGCGTTTAGGGAACACAGAGTCACAATCATACATACACATAACCAAATGAATAATTATTTTTCACGTGCATTGTTTACCATTTTAATTAAGGAGGTAGACACATTGCATTACATGAGCATTTATTCTGAGTATTGTGACATTGTTTAGCCACCATCATAAGTGACATTTAAGTAAGCATCTGTAAAAGTAAATCACTTAAACTCACACTCAACACATAACCACATATATATAGAGAGAAGAGAATCAATTTTTTTCAAAGGTCAAACATTTTGTTGTAATGAAAATGACATTTCCTCACAGCTTGTATACCTATAACATGTATATTTAAAATACAAATATGGTTAGAAAGGATACAGGGGCTATGTGCAGCAAAAAATTATTCAATGCAAGTAATAGTTAAGCAAACTATAACAAAATACAGAATAACAAGAGTTATTTATACATATTTAAATAGTCCATGTGCCCATCAGGCTACATATTGATATACAATACAAGCAGGGCTGGAACAGTGCGAGGGTTCACATCCAGCAAATAAAATAAAAATATGGGTTAGTTATTACTAATATTTCAAATACAAATAAGAAAATTATATCAATATCTGGAATGACATAGACTAAACAGTCAGTGTAACTACCTATACAATTTATATATCATTGCACAAATTTGTCCGCTCCCATGGTCGTAGTAATGAGACAGACACAACACCTTAAGTATGCCAGTAGGCTACTATACTATAAATTGACATTGATTAACACTTTTCAAGTATAGTCTTAAAGAAAAGAAAAAAAAAAGATTTGGTAGGTGATGGCGGGCGGGTGAATGCTGGAATCCATGCTGCCAAATATACTTGAAGCTAAAAAAGGGCATTCAAAATACTCTCTAACTATGTATCTATGACTGTTTAAGTGAATGCCATATTATGAGGTCTAACTATGTATCTATGACTGTTTAAGTGAATGCCATATTATGAGGTCTAACTATGTATCTATGACTGTTTAAGTGAATGTCATATTATGAGGTCTAACTATGTATCTATGACTGTTTAAGTGAATGTCATATTATGAGGTCTAACTATGTATCTATGACTGTTTAAGTGAATGCCATATTATGAGGTCTAACTATGTATCTATGACTGTTTAAGTGAATGTCATATTATGAGGTCTGACTATGTATCTATGACTGTTTAAGTGAATGTCATATTATGAGGTCAGACTATGTATCTATGACTGTTTAAGTAAATGCCATATTGAAATCAGGGAAGTTAAATAAATCCTCCTGAGTGACAGTTGGGTCTTGAATGCGTATTTAGTGAGCCGCTTCTCAAAAAATTTTTGAATGCTGGGAAGAATTTTGTCGCATATCTGAATTTAGATTTTCATCATTTTGAACTTGAAATGTGAGCAACAGAAAAAGACGCTAGTGTAAATTCAGTTTCCCTTGACCTTAATGTCATTATACAAATCATTCATTTTTAGTAATGCGGAAAAACCCCCACATAGGAACATTCAATCACTCTTGGTAGGTGATGGCGGGCGGGGGAATGCTTTTATGCAAACGTTTTTATGAAGTAGTAAAGTTATGCATCCCACTAGGAAGGGGGAGGGGGTTTATGAAAATGTCCCCAAATTAATATTTTATTTTATTCAACATAGAAGCCAGAAATGGCTATGAACACCGTCAATTATGTTGGCGTGCTGTTTTCTAAGTGTTTGCGAGAGGACAGCCGTGACCTCTGATGATTTGAGTGTCAGCCATCTTGTTTGCTGCAAGCGAGAAATGTTCATTGCGTGCGGCTAGCTGTTTTGACAACAGTGTCATGTTCAAGGAGAGCATCGAAATAAAGAACTGCGTTATTTTCGCATTTGTCACTTGTGTAATAGTGACTAGTGCGGTCGTACACGAACTTGTTTTCACTGGACAGCAAGTAGGGCTCAACAAACTCAAACTGCTCACTTAGTGAACCCTAATGATCTCGTGATGGAAACTAATAGCAGTCATTGGAATGTTGCACAAACTGTTTCCCACTTTTTTGTCTCACTATCTCTGCAAGCTACTGGTGGACATTCCACATGGTTCATTTATGTCCCATTTTATTTGTCTCACTATCTCTGCAAGCAAATGGTGAACATTCTACATGGTTTATTTATGTCCCATTTGTATGTCTCACTATCTCTGCAAGCAGATGTTGGACATTCTACAGACATGATTCATTCGTAGTCAATCATGTTCAATGAATAAGAAACTCTATAGGAACGATAGAAGTTTGGTTTAAGAAAGAGAGACGATAGACGTTTGATAAATTCTGTATTTCGATAAACTTCTATGTTCAGAAAGACACCAAAAAAAAAAAAAAATAGTTTCCAGCTTCCAGCGGCTTGGTGTTAATGCCGAGTCATGTGTCACGAGTAGCCAAGTCCAATGATGCAGCTCGCGGATCTAGTTTCAGCTATCACTTAGCATGTCCTCGCTGGATTCGTGTTTTAGTTGACTCGCGGAAACACAGGTGTTTCGCTGTTTGTATGCCACGATCAAGAATAAATGACAAGATACTTTTAATGTTGTTTACGAGTTTTAACAACATCCCTAAAGTCATGATTAGTTTAAATCTTTCTCTAAGTAAATGAAAAACATGTTGAGATTGTATTGGCTTATGGAACTGGAATTCGAATTTAAATTTGAAAGGGTATTTCATTGTACTTGAGGTCATCTTCAAGGTCACCAATGCAATAAATGGACATATAAGGACACATATTTTAAATCTTCACAGATATTTTTTTTTTTACTTAAAAAGATTTTTTTTTAAGGGAGACATTTAAAAACACTTAGAAACAATTTCTTTTTTTTTTTACGGACGTCCTAAAGCATACGCACAGAATACGCACAGAATACGCACAGAATACGCACAGAATACGCACAGAATACGCACAGAATACGCACAGAATACGCACAGAATACGCACAGAATACGCACAGAATACGCACAGAATACGCACAGGCCATTTTTTTTAATGTCAATTGTTTATAGGATGTCCGTAAATTTATTGATGGTTAGCAACCCTGATTCACCTCAAACAAAAACAACTCGGATGTTAAAGTAACTTTTTTTATACAGACCATAGGTCAGTCTCTAGGATGATACGTCAGTCTCTAAGATCATCAGTCAGTCTCTAAGAACCTCAGTCAGTCTCTAGGATGATACGTCAGTCTCTAGGATGATACGTCAGTTTCTAGGATGATACGTCAGTCTCTAAGATCATAGGTCAGTCTCTAGGATGATACGTCAGTCTCTAAGATCATCAGTCAGTCTCTAAGATGATACGTCAGTCTCTAGTATGATACGTCAGTCTCTAGGATGATACGTCAGTCTCTAGGATGATACGTCAGTCTCTAGGATGATACGTCAGTCTCTAGGATGATACGTCAGTCTCTAGGATGATACGTCAGTCTCTAAGATCATCAGTCAGTCTCTAAGATGATAAGTCAGTCTCTAGGATGATACGTCAGTCTCTAGGATGATACGTCAGTCTCTAGGATCATCAGTCAGTCTCTAAAATGATACGCCAGTCTCTAGGATGATACGTCAGTCTCTAGGATGATCAGTCAGTCTCTAAGATGATACGTCAGTCTCTAGGATGATACGTCAGTCTCTAGGATCATCAGTCAGTCTCTAAGATGATACGTCAGTCTCTAGGATGATACGTCAGTCTCTAGGATGATACGTCAGTCTCTAGGATGATACGTCAGTCTCTAGGATGATACGTCAGTCTCTAGGATGATACGTCAGTCTCTAGGATGATACGTCAGTCTCTAGGATGATACGTCAGTCTCTAAGATCATCAGTCAGTCTCTAGGATAATACGTCAGTCTCTAGGATGATACGTCAGTCTCTAGGATCATCCGTCAGTCTCTAGGATGATACGTCAGTCTCTAGGATGATACGTCAGTCTCTAGGATCATCCGTCAGTCTCTAAGATTATACGTCAGTCTCTAGGATGATACGTCAGTCTCTAGGATCATCAGTCAGTCTCTAAGATGATACTTCAGTCTCTGGGATGATACGTCAGTCTCTAGGATCATCAGTCAGTCTATAAGATGATACCTCAGTCTCTAGGATGATACGTCAGTCTCTAGGATGATAGGTCAGTCTCTATTATCATAAGACAGTCTCTAGGATGATACGTCAGTCTTTAAGATCATTAGACAGACTCTAAGATCAATAGTCAGTCTCTAAGATCAATAGCCAGTCTCTAAGATTATAAGTCAGTCTCTAAGATCAACAGTCAGTCTCTAAGATTATAAGTCAGTCTCTAAGATCACAAGTCAGTCTCTAAGATCACAAGTCAGTCTCTAAGATTATAAGTCAGTCACTAGGATCAACAGTCAGTCTCTAAGATTATAAGTCAGTCTCTAAGATCACAAGTCAGTCTCTAAGATCACAAGTCAGTCTCTAAGATTATAAGTCAGTCTCTAAGATCACAATTTAGTCTCTAAGATTATAAGTCAGTCTCTAAGATCACAAGTCAGTCTCTAAGATCATCAGTCAGTCTCTAAGATCCTCAGTCAGTCTCTAAGATCAAAAGTCAGTATCTAAGATCACAAATAAGTCTCTAAGATCATAAAGAAGTCTCTAAGATCATAAAGAAGTCTCTAAGATCACAAATAAGTCTCTAAGATCACAAAGAAGTCTCTAAGATCATAAAGAAGTCTCTAAGATCACAAAGAAGTCTCTAAGATCATAAAGAAGTCTCTAAGATCATAAAGAAGTCTCTAAAGTCATAAAGAAGTCTCTAAGGTCATAAAGAAGTCTCTAAAGTCATAAAGAAGTCTCTAAGGTCATAAATAAGTCTCTAAGATCATAAAGAAGTCTCTAATAGCCACGTATCTCATTGGCCTGAGTTTCTAGATCAGACTGCGCATAATGTTATATTTATCCCAACAAAACAGTTTGAGAAATGTTTTTTAAAACCATTATTAACCCAGCCATTGCACCAGGATAAACATATGTTTTAAATGCGACTGGTTAACTTTTCAAGCTTGAATGTCATAAAATCAAACCTGTCAAGTTGGCAATCTCTTCAAAAGTACAAATTAGTTGCACCAAGAATTTAACAGAGGCACACACAAGGCTATTAACCAAATGACGATGAACAGAACATGCAATCGAAATCACCCCTGTTTCTAAACATGACTATGACATGAACGATCAGTGCACGTTAACTTCAAACGTTTGCCGTCTTTACTATTGTAGAAATATGCGTACTGCTTTCCATGAACAGCGAACCTCAGCTTATAGAAAATATAAACTATTATATTATAAACTATGTATTTTCTGAGTGTCGAATGAAATTAAATGAGACATTCCAAATTAACTGGGGAACCATTTTTAAGTTAAGTCAGTAAATTATCTTCATAAATGTCTGTTCCGATGTAACCGCATTACATATGCCATGTTACCATGTTCAAGGGCGTACATTGACTAAATGCCGCCCGGGGCAAAAGCACTAAAGGGCGCCCGCCTAGCATATATACGCAATCAAATATATAAACCCCAAAGAATTGCAGCCCGGGGCGATCAACCCTTTTGTCGCACCCTAGACTCGGCACTGGTCCTGCCAGATGTAACCGTATGTTAAAATGTCCTGCCAGGATTTAACCTTTGTCCTAATGTCCTGCCGGATGTGGCCGTACGTCAGAAGGTCTGGTAAATAATGTCCTTAACCAGCCCCCGTAGAGCACTGGCCACAGCTGAAGCAAGCAAATTTAATTCAAAGGATGGTATCAATGTAATGACCTAATTTTTTTTTTCCCCCCAATGCGACGGTTCCAACCTGGTGTGTTACAGATCACATAAATAATACAAATTTATTCACAGCTTACGGCCGGTCGAAACGAGGAGAGGAGAATAAATATTTATTGTGCTTTGTCTGATTTTAGTAGCGACACTCAACGCCTGTAGTGCAAAAAAAAAAAAATGGCTTTTCTTTTGCCCGTTCAAGTAAGTTATAGTTAGTATTTATTTTTACACAGATCAGTCCATTGGCAAGGCAACTCTTGCAGCAGGGTGGGGCCTCCAAAGTCACGAAACGCCTCTGGCTTTATTATAACATACAATTGGCTTTTTAAATTTAAAAAATTTTTTTTTCCCCAAGAACTTTTGATGATGGTTCTTAGGGATCAATGAAATAAAATTGCTTTTAATTGCTTTTAACTTTGCCAGAAAACTTGTTTCAAACGAGCAATGGAACAAATGGTGATGTAACAAAAAAAATATATATAACTTTTGCAAAACTACCAGGGGCGTAGGAAGGGGGGTGCGGATGGGGGGTCCATCCCGGGCGGCACTTTTTTCTTTATGTGTAGGGACCGCAGACAGTGGCGTGGCGAGTGTTGGTGTCACCCGGTGCGGTAAACTCATGGTGTCACCCCCCCCCCCCACACACACACCAATTCGCGACTTCCAAGATTGATTTAGTCTTGTGAAAATAAGTCTACAGTATACCAATGACAAGAGCAAAAAAATAATAAATATTAATTGAAGGTCAGACAGTAAATAACATGTGCTTAGAATAGCAATGGAAGGCTTTCGTTCTCAGAATTTAGACAAATATAGCTTTCTGTCACTTACGAAAGTTACTAAAAACTTCAATCAGCGTTGAATCGTGTTCTATACGGTGTTTTTATGGCCTAATTATTAGGTCCATCTCATTTCTGACTCATCAACCTTAAACTTCAAATAAGGCATGCCATTGGGATTGGTTGCATGTGTGGACAATTGACATAAGATCGGTTATCATTTTAGAAATAAAATTGGGTCAAACCGAGGTGTGTGCTCTGTAAATAAGCAATTTTTTTCAGTTTAGTGTCGCCTCCCTGAGACGGTGTCATCCGGTGCGGTCCTCCGCCGCCCCGCCGCCCCCGCACCCCGCCTTGCTACGCCACTGGTCGCAGAGTTTTTTGTTTTTTTTTTCATGGAAGCGTGCGGATAGAAATCTTGGGCCGCCACTGACAATAACTCAAAAAGATTCGTTTCATTTTAATTTGTTGTTTAACGACACAGTTGTATTGGAAGGCGCGTGGCAGGCTTTCATAGCTGCCACATTCCCTAACTGATGGTGAGGGTAGCCTTTCCTCAAGTAACCAACCATCAGATTTGTGGTGAGATACAGTTAAATCGGCCCCCCAACACCCCCCCCCCCCCAAAACACAAAAAAAAAAAAAAAAAAAAAAATTGTGTGTGTTGATTTGGCTGAACCTGTTCTAAACATGGGACTAATTGTAATAAGGTTTCTCTCTGGAGTGGGCGGCTGCCCTAAAACTATTGTCCGAGTAATAGCTTTAAGTTCAGCAGAAGATGAACATTTTATGTACCGGTACAGAGAACAGAACTGATCTGTTTCTAATGTATCAAGCGCAATGAATATAATTAGTAAAAATCGACCTAAAGCTAAAGCAATGTTTCATCTATGCCGCAATTTGTATTTGTAACATGTGATTCTCCTAAATAATATAGAGCTGAGAATTATGTTCTGTACAAAAATATGATAAATCCTTATCAGCCGAGGAAGGCTCTTGGCCGAAACGTTCGTATCTTATTGTCCTGTCTTTCGATTCAAGCTTCCAAATATCTTGTTCTACTATTTCCTTTCAAAAAAATGTAATTTGTTCAATTTTGTTTCCAGATGTCAACAATGAGGCATATCATATATGGACCACTCAGACGTGTCCAGAGTAGCTCTTTAGCGATGCAACATCACCGTGCTAAAATACCCCCGTCCCAGGTTACCGGTCTCACGACTTCGTGGGCTACTAACCACTGCCGCCGAACGTCTACGTCATCTCCGATCAACCCGGACAACACCATCAGAAGTCCTCTACCGGACATCAATATTCCGACAAATGCCCCCTTCCACCAGGTTATCTTTGAGAAATGTGACATTTACAAAGATAAAGTTTCCTCGGTAAGAACAGGGCTTGGCTTTAGCATTTTGAAATAAACAACAATAAGCCTAATATTTAAAAAAAAAAAAAAAACCCACCATGGGCGCCCGCAGGTAGTGGCAAGGTGGGCACTTGCCCCCCCNAAAAATGTATTAAAATAAAGAGAAAGAAATAGAAAGTAACTAAGCTGATGTCCTGTCCGTTCGTTCACCATACAAATATGCTACAGTAAATTAAAACTATATAAAAACATTTCTAAAAATTTTTTGCCCCCCTCCCTGGAAAGTTAATTGATTTTTTTTGCCCCCCCCCCCCCTGGAAAGTTTTCTGCGGGCGCCCATGCCATCATCTGCTTGCATTTGCAAACCTTCTGTTTCTCAAGCGACGGTGATTGCCAGCCATGTTAATTGAACTTTAGTTTCTCTAAAAAAAACCCAACAAATCCCTTAACCGAATTACATGCAGTCATACACCGCTCCCTTTTCAAATGAGCGCAGCTTCTTTTTTTTTTTTACCGATAAAATCTTGGTGATTTTTTTTTATTCGCTAATTTTAAATTCAATTTTACGGAGCCCTGGAGAAACGTTTTCTCCGATTCACCAGTAAATGTTTTTTGACATTTATTTCACAAATGATAGTTATCTAGGTACGTGTGCCCAAAAGGCAAACGGAATAAAATCTCCAGAAGTTCTTATTTAGTGCGTTAATTGAATGCATGTTTTGTAAAGAAGCATACGTTCACATATTGTCGCAGCCAGTATTCTGACAGGTTATTTCTAATATCTTAATAAAATAAATGTGAACGTAAGGAACTAGTAAAACTAAAAGGAATAACAACGTTTTAAATTTATCTTCCCTTCTAAAGTATAGAAATTCATTTTTTTTTGGTCACCCAGGAAGATTTTCTTACAGGAAGGAGATACACGTACAACCAAATTAAAGAAAAGTCCATCAAGGTGGCCAGTGCCCTACATCGCCTGGGCTTTCGGAAGGGTGACGTCATCATGGCCTTTTCAACCAATCACATCGACTTCACGATATTGATGCTGGCGTGTGCTGCCAATGGGATTTGGTTTACTGCAGCCAATCCGACATACACTCCTGGTAAGTTGAAGGCCGGCCATTCGGTTTACTGCCGCCAACCCAACTTACACTCCTGGTACGTTGAACTCCAGCCATTGCAGAGCGATGCATTGCTGAGACCGTAAAAAATAAAACACTAATTAATGGTTTAAATATTCTACTCTGTTTTTTTTGTTGTTCAAATTTAAAGTTCAACACAATTTCGATGACTATTTTTTTAAGAGACGCAGACTCAGCTTAGAAGAAAGTGGGCCTCACCACAAAAATAGGTCCACAAATTTAAGACTCGGAAATAACAAAAAGTTACTGGGCAATGCTATTTCTATAAATGCGGAAACAAATTGGGAGGGAAATGATTAATCACAAGATATAATGCAATGGGTTGATTTTAGTTTTTTTTTAAGGTTCCCCCACCCCAAGTACTGCAACACGGGGTAGTCCCACTTCAAGGTCTGCCCTTGCGGGTCTCTTGGCCATGTGGCTCTCTCTTTTGTTCTTACTGATCGTCCCGACCCAGGCTGAAAACAAAGCGAGATATCACATTCCCCCACCAGGTTTGGTAACCCGACCAGATAAGAATAGACACTGCATCCTGATCTTGCCCAACAGTCCAAGAGGCGATCGGATTTTCCTATGGGCTTATTCAGCAATGGGTTAATGCCATGTATTGATATCGCAAAAAACTTAAAGCCGAAATACACGTTTTGTCATATATTTAAATTTTTCCAAATTGATTTTCTCAATAATTTTTTTTTTTTTTTAGCTATGTTGTTTAAATAAAGCTTAACACAATTCTTCATTTTTCTCCCCTCAGAGGAACTAAGTCGCCAGTTGAATGACAGTGGTTCTAAAGCAGTATTCACCATTGCACCCTTAGTAGGAACTGCCCAGGCGGCTTTAGACAACAAGGAATTTCCAAATAAAGTGAAAGTAGGAAATTAAGGGGACATTATTCAGGGGGTGGTACAAAATCTTACTAGGGTCTTCGAGTTCTCGAGTTTATGATGGGGGTGGACTAAACACGATCCACTGCAAGTCAGATATCGACTTGGTCATGCACAAATCACTATTGTGCTTTCCGTGTTTGTGTTAAAGGGGTGGGCAGATTACATCAAGGTCCGCCATTCTCCTTCAGTCCATTAAAAATGACTATTTCATTATTCTACATTTAAGTTTTATATTAAAATTTCTGAACTGAATGTTATTTGGTGACATGGTTAAAGAGAGGTGGTGATGTCAGTCAACGTATTGAGCCGTTCGAGCAGAGTCGCGTGACTTCACATCATATTTCAGAAGTTGTTTGTGTTTGGAGAGGCCCCGGGATTTCAACCTTTCCAAACTCTACTGAATGACGACGGCAAGGCGTTTCCTGACGTGGACATCAATCCGTTGACCGATGTGTTAGCACTCCCCTACTCGAGTGGGACGACTGGACTGCCCAAGGGTGTCATGCTGACCCATTACAACTGCATAGTGAACTGCAATCAGATCCAGTATGTTATTTTATTAACTGATGTGTCCCTTTTCTTTCTTTCTTTCTTTTTTCCTTTCTTTCTTTCTTTCTTTCTTTCTTTCTTTCTTTCTTTCTTTCTTTCTTTCTTTCTTTCTTTCTTTCTATTTTTCTTTCTTTCTTTCTTTCTATTTTTCTTTCTTTCTTTCTTTCTTTCTTTCTTTCTTTCTTTCTTTCCTTCAATTTTCTTTATTTTTCTTTCTTTCTTTCCTTCCATTTTTCTGTATTTCTCTTTTTTTCGTTCTTTCTTTCATTCTTCCTTTCTTTTATTTTGTCTTTTTGAACACTAGTGTTCCCCCCACTTATCTCCAATGTACTAACAAGCAACATTACTGCAATTAAAGGGCGTGTGTTCAGATAACTCCCGAAGATCGCTACCTAGGTATCCTCCCTTTGTATCACATCTATGGCATGAATGTCATTCAGGCTTCAGCAGTGAACGCCGGAGCTTCGGTCATTTACCTGCCCAAGTTTGAGCCAGAGTCATTTCTCAGGTGTTTGCAAGATAGAAAGGTCAGTTTCCGTATGATAGAATGTATTTTATGACCAGGAAGGCGTAGACAGTCATTTAAAGCATTAGATACCTGTCAACACCCCTGTCAAATCCCTGTCAACACGACTGTCAACACACCTGTCAACACACCTGTCAACACACCTGTAAACACACCTGTCAACACACCTGTCAACATACTTGTCAACACACCTATCGACACACCTGTCAACACACCCGTCAACATACCTGTCAACACACCTGTCAACACACCTGTCAACACACCTGTCAACACCCCTGTCAACACACCTGTCAACATACCTGTCAACACACCTGTCAACACACCTGTCAGCACACCTTTAGCTACAATTTCAGTACCCAACCACCTACTCAGTTTTCTCATTACACTATCCGTTTCAGCCCATTCCAAATAGTTTCAACACACGCGCGCACACTTTTGGACTTATTCCACCATCAGTTCGCGCATGTCACACACATTCATACACGCTTTCAACTACACTGAGCGCATCATTGGTACAAATCAGCTAACACGTTTCTCAGATGATGAAGTTGTGCTTCATGGTACCATCCGGGAAAACCCACCAGGCAGTGCACCAGACCGGGCACCAGAAAAGTTCAATTACGTCTTAAGTGTCTTATATCTGGTTTGGCTCATATTAGCAAGCAAAGTACAGTTCAATGTTACATGAAAAAGCAATCTTCATATAGAAGTTAGAATTATGGTCGTATGCAAAATTTTCGCAAGTAATGGCCTGGCGCACTATTATTATTATTACATTATTTTTACTTTTCTCTTATTCTCTTTGAAATTTGGCATTCCGGAAAAAATTTGTGAGTGTGACGAAAATCGCCATTCTTCTGGGATGATAACTTTTATGCCTCACTAATTATCAAACCTACTCGATTAAAAAAAAAATAAATAAACACTGATAAAGGTTCTGTGTATAATATCCAACAGATCACACAGGCCCATCTGGTGCCGCCGCTGATGACGTTCCTGGCCCAGCACCCACTGGTGAATAAATTCAATTTAAAATACCTGAAGAAAGTCTACAGTGGCGCCGCCCCTCTCAGTTCTCGTCTGGCCCGAGACTTTTTAAAGAGGCTGGATCACGGCCTCGTTCTGACGCAAGGTAACATGTTGGGGGGGGGGGGGGTGGGGTGCTCTTTCACAAGTCAGATTGGAATTTATTTATTTTTTTAGTCACTATCTTATGTTTGTCGTTAGTGTACAGCTATGGGTGCCTGAATTTTAAGTGTCTACATGAATTTATAGTGGAACCGCGCTATAACGCGATAATTGTCTAAAATCGGGATTGCGTTAATAGAGGGTTCGCGTTATAGCGGGGTTCGCTTTATAGCGGGGTGTTTAAATAATGAGCCAAGGAACGTGCGCTATTTCCGGAACGAAGGCACGAGCGCATTTTCTCCTATTCGTTCAATTAAAATCAAGTTTCAAGTTTACATATATGTGTTGAGAGATCACGGCTGTGTCAATCCTATTACATCGCACAGATGCGACGGTGGGTTGTGACGTTTCATCCAGTCTAATATAAACTCGACAGGTTTTGGCCTGACGGAGACGAGCCCAGTCACTAATATTGGCGTAGCAGGCAAACCTGGCTCAGTGGGGCCAATGGTCCCGAACACATTGGGGAAGGTTAGCTGCTTAAGGTTGTCCTGTACTTAATATCGAATGAAAAAGCAATATGATTACGTTTTCAATGGCTCAATTAGAGCAAAAGTTAGTAGTACTTTAGTTACACTTTTAGTCATACTTTTAGTCACACTTTTAGTCATACTTTAAGTCATAATTTTAGTCACACTTTTAGTCATACTTTAGGTCATAGGTTTAGTCATATATTTTTGCGTTTTTTGATAAATCTGATGGTCAACTTTTATATAAAATAACTTAAAAGGATTTTTTTTTCGTGTTGTTAAAAAATACTGTTATAAAACCCCCAGTTTGTAGATTTAGAGACCAAGAAAGTCTTAGGACCAGGAGAATCTGGTGAATTTTGTGTCAAAGGTCCACAGGTGATGAAAGGATACTACAACAATAAACAAGCAACAGATGAGATGATAACACCTGATGGCTGGTTGCATACAGGTAAGAATGTTTGGAAGTAAGACCTGGTTAAATTCAGATAGGGCTTTAAGTTGGGGTTAGACTAGGCTTCCTTTATAAAGGAAATACACTGATTATAATTGTTCATGCCACCAATGTGTCTGTGTTGCAGGAGATATTGGATACTTTACAAATGATGGACTCGTGTACATACTGGACAGACTTAAGGAGTTAATCAAGTACAAGGGATCACAAGTAGGATCATAGAACTTAGGATAAAGTTATGTATCTCTCAGAGATCTATTGCCAAAATACTAGTTCATTATAATTAAAGGAGGAATTTATTTTTAAAAAATGGCAGTGCTTTGTAGAAACTCAGGTAAATATAGATTTTTTGTACTGACTCGGGTAAATATTGATGCCTTGCACAGCCTCGGGTAAATAGGGTTGCCTTGTTCAGGCACAGGTAATTATAGATCCCTTGGAGAAGCTCAGGTAAATATAAATGCCTTGTAGAAACTCAGGTAAATATGGATGCCTTGGAGAGGCTCAGGTAAATAGGTATGCCCTTATAGAGGCTCGGGTGAATTTTTGTAGCCGAGGCAACGTTTGATAACTTGTTCTAGCTCAGGTAACTACGGGTGCCTTGTTCTGGCTGAGGTATTAGCCACACAGACTGCTGAAACTACATGTGGTAGATATTTTCTTCACTAGTTTCATGCTGTCTCTGTCGTCATCTGCCTTTGAAAATAAAACAACCCAACCCAGCATTGTCAATTCTTTGCCCTTAAAGACGAGACATTTCCTACACTATGTGTTGTCGAGTTTCTTCGATCGTTTTTATGATTGGAATTTACTTCAAACCGATTCATTTTTAGATTTTGAAAACAGTGACACTACATCGATTGGTTCATTTTTACCACCAGGTGCCACCGGCAGAACTCGAAACGTTGCTGCTTGACCACCCTGACATTCAGGATGCTGCTGTTCTTGGAGTGCCCGATGAAAGTTCCGGCGAGCTCCCGAAAGCGTTTGTTGTCAGGAAGTCCGGTTCAAAGATCACCGAGAAGGAGATCATTAAATTTGTTGAAGGTAAAACGTCAAGGACTCTCCCTGACTTCGTCGCGAACTTAAACTTAAGAGAATACGTCAGGTGTTATTTACATGTTAGAGCTTATGAGTCATAATCTCGAGAGTATCAGTGTTGCATGTTTTAAAATTCAGAATTCCTTAAATTTTATTATGAAAATACCAAAAACAAAATGTCATGGGAGTGTCATGTTTAATGGCAGTGTCATGTTGATGATTTCGACTAAAGCAGTGGTTCTTAACCTTTTTGGAGGTACCGAACCCCACCAGTTTCACATTCGCGTTCACCGAACCCTTCTTAATAGGAAAAAAAAAAATGATTTTTTTTCCCCTGATTTTTCTTGGACCTCCGCCGAACCCCTGAGACTCACTCACCGAACCCCTGGGGCTCGATCGAACCCAGGTTAAGAACCACTGGACTAAAGCCATCTCTTTCATCTTCAAATGTTCTGCTCGACTGGCTATAAAATTGTTGTTTAACTCAACCTGCTATAAACCTGTTGTCCAGCTAGATTAGATGTCCTCAATTGAACAAAGCTAATTTTAAATTAAATAAAACATATTTTCTACTTTTGTGCGTTCTCAATTCTTGTTAGTATATCGCATTATATGTAGCCCACAACACTCTGGATAATAAATTGTATTTTTGTACTATTTTTGTCAACAGGCTGCATTTTGATTACTTAATTTTTTTATTTAGAATTTCTTCTATTTTGTGTACTATATTGTGGTGCATGGGGCACTTATGGTGGGGTAGTACCTCTTGTTCGACAGAAGTAATACCTCTGATTGGGCAGCAGTGATACTTCTGATTGGGCAGCAGTGATACCTCAAATTTTGCAGCAGTGATACCTCTGATTGGGCAGCAGTGATACCTCTGATTGGCCAGCAGTGATACCTCTGATTGGGACTGAACCCAATGCCGTTTCAAGCCGTCTCGAGCTTTTCTTGTTGCTTGGTCCATTCTGAATTGGGCGAGAGAGTGAGGTTGATCCAATGTGCACTCTGCGAGAGAGTGAGGTTGATCCAGTCTGCACTGGGCGAGAGCGTGAGGTTGATCCAGTCTGCACTGGGCGAGAGCGTGAGGTTGATCCAGTCTGAATTGGGTGCGAGTGTGATGTTGATCCAGTCTGCACTGGGTGAGGGAGTGAGGTTGATCCAGTCTGCACTGGCTGAGGGAGTGAGGTTGATCCAGTCTGCACTGGGTGAGGGAGTGAGGTTGACGACTCTCACACTTCTTCCACACTTTAAAAAAATCACAAGACGAGTCATTTTAATCATCATCCAATTCATCCCAGTTTTCATCATCCCAAAAGTCGTGTAGCGATGTGGAAGCTGCTAAGCTGTATGTGTGGGTGCACTGGTAGCCGTAGTCGCAAACCTGCACATAAACGATTCAGGCTCTAGGGTCGTTCATAACTGAAAAGGTGGTATCCGGAAGCCCGCCCCCCCTCCCAACGGAGTGACTGAGCAGCCCTCTTTAGTTCCACACTGCTCACCTCAATGGCATGAGGAAGGGACTCAGGACAATTAGCCCCAGAATTAATTTTGTTTACTATATTCCTGTTATTTCATAGTATTTAATTTTGTGTGTACTTCGACTTTGATATTGTCAATGTCTTATATTCCTCAGATCGGGTTTCCCCCAATAAAAGGCTGCGTGGTGGCGTTCAGTTCGTAGGGGAAGTCCCCAAAAATCAAAGCGGCAAGATCTTGAGGAAAACCTTGAAAGCCCTGTACATAAAAAAGGACGATGATTGATTCATTTTAAGTAACTATAGTTACAACGGAAATGTTAGTTAGCGAGTGTACACGTACCATTTTAGTAATAAATAAATATATTTCCTTTTTTATTTTTTATTGTACACGCCTTTATTTCACATTTTATTCTAATTATCAGATGTTGCAAGAACAAATGTTATATTTCTTGCTAGAGAGTCGACGTGGTGTAAGTTGGGGTTCTCAAAATGGATACCGGTTGATTTTGAGTAAATAAAATATATCCCGAGAAATTCTTCGATCCCCGTTACAAATGTTAGAATGCAAAATTCTTTTTGATTTCTTTTTTTTTCTCCAGAAAATCACAGATTGTCACAAAATGTACACTAAAAAGCGAGGGCCTGTATGCATGGGCGCCCGCAGTGGGGGGGGGGGGAGGGGGCAAGGGTGGGCACTTGTCCCCCCCCCCCCTGGGGGGGGGGGGGGGGGGGGGGGGGAAGTGGGGGAAACTTTTTCCCCCCCCCCCCAATTGATTGGATAAAAAATTTTTTAGACAAAAAATAGACAAAAAATGTATTAAAGTAAAGAGAAAATAAAGAGAAAGTAACTAAGCTGATGTCCTGTCCGTTCGTTCACCATACAAATACGCTATAGTAAATTAAACCTACATTAAATCATTACTAAAAGATTTTCCCCCCCCCTGGAAAATTAATAGATTTTTTTGCCCCCCTCCCCCCTAGAACATTTTCTGCGAGGCGCCCATGCCTGTACGTCTAGTTAATATGCTGACTTATCAATCACAGTGGTTGTAGAAGACAATGTTGTCACCAAAGACCACTCTTACTCAGAAGCAAAAGTATATTTACCGCGATAAACTGTGGGGAAAAGGATTTTTATTCTCAGACATGTTAGGAAATGAAAGTTTATTCTAAATAGATTTTCTAGTACACTATGTTTTGGCATAGCAACCTATTTAATGCCCAGATTGAATCTGTTACTCAAACGTTGTAAGACATCAATTTTAATTTTTTTTTTAAAATAACAAAACAGTCTAACTCCCTTTGATAGTGTGAGGTGGTTATAACCCACACATACAACACACACACACACACTGAAACACACAGAAATACTAATATTAATGACATATGACATTTTAAAAAAAAATCATCTTTAATGTACGACTTGGTCTTAAAAACGGAACGCCTACACAGCTGAAGAAAGGGGGGCGTATCCTTTTGTCATCCTGTATGTGTCATCAAATGTTCCTCAAAGGCCTTAAATCAAGTCACATAAAAGTCATTGCTTTTAAGGCACACCAGATGACGATTTCATCGGGTTTTCTTAGAGTCGCTTTCATAGCTAGTTATCGTGGGTGTACTTAACTCCCTTTCTTTATTGATCAATCGCGTGATTCTACTTTGGCCTTCAGTTGATGTCGTTTGGTGCCGTTACCCGGGTGCGCTCCCACCTTGTGTTGCTCCGTTATTACATCCATAAATCCCGTTACCATCCCGCTTTGAGGTCCTATTAACACATTGAAATGTGGAGCATGGCTATTGTATTGTAATTGTTGCGCACCGAATTGCTTGCCTTACTGTGCGCAGTGTGACTTGTCTTCGTTTGGCGGATGAACGCCCCTGGTGCCACGAGGCTTGGGACCTAGTCACAACGTGACTTTATGTCACCGTGACGTATGGTGTCTAGACTTGCTTGGACTACATGCTGTCGTTGTCAGTTGCTGTCTGTGCGTTGAGTAAGTCTGTTGTATTGTTTTCCTCAAGCAAGTGTCTGAATTATTTGTATTTGTTAAAAGACTATACCATTTAAGAAATGTTTAAAACTGACTCTTTAATAGATTAAATATGTTTATATTATATTTTAAGTAGATTTTTTTTCATCTCGGGATCCCGGTATGAGAGACCCATTTGTCCCGTTATTTTCCGAGATAATAAATAAAACAAGGGAATATGAAAGCCTTATGTCTTATGTATTTAAATGCATCAGTTAATTTGTTTAGAGAAACTGTCTAAAGCTAAAGTCAGACTATAATAAATTAAGGACTGCGTTCAAGTTGTGTAAAGGAAATAGACAAAGAAGATGTGTAAAATCTTGAAATAGTAGAACAAAGTATGTGTAAGTTTGAAATAGTAGAACAAGGTATGTGGAAGTTTGAAATAGTAGAACAAAGTATATGTAAGTTTGAAATAGTAGAACAAGGTATGTGGAAGTTTGAAATAGTAGAACAAGATATGTGGAAGTTTGAAATAGTACAACAAAGTATGTGTAAGTTTGAAAAAGTAGAACAAGATATGTGGAAGTTTGAAATAGTAGAACAAAGTATATGTAAGTTTGAAATAGTAGAACAAGGTATGTGGAAGTTTGAAATAGTAGAACAAAGTATATGTAAGTTTGAAATAGTAGAACAAGGTATGTGGAAGTTTGAAATAGTAGAACAAAGTATATGTAAGTTTGAAATAGTAGAACAAGGTATGTGGAAGTTTGAAATAGAAGAACAAGATATGTGTAAGTTTGAAATAGTAGAACAAGGTATGTGGAAGTTTGAAATAGTAGAACAAGATATGTGGAAGTTTGAAATAGTAGAACAAGGTATCTGGAAGTTTGAAATAGTAGAAGTGGAAGTTTGAAATAGTAGAACAAAGTATGTGGAAGTTTGAAAGAGAATCGCTTCTTTTATACCCGATACGTTCTTCTTACATTGTCCTGTCTTTCTATTTCAAGCGTCCACATGCCTTGTTCTTCTATTTATTTATTTATTTATTTATGCATTTTTATATAGCGCTTACCATAAAGCTCTAAGCGCTTTACAATTATGAAAAACATGTAAACTAAGTAAAATAAAAATGAGACACGAGGATAGTAACTACTATACTATAGAAACAATGAAAATGGCTTTAGAACGAGGACACTTTGACACGTTTTGGCCTATACTTCAGGATCAACCCGAAACAGAAAATGAGGCAGGGCAAGGAGGGTGCATCACAGGTCATAGGCGGACCTAAACAGATGAGTTTTAAGGGACTTTTTGAAAATGGACGAGGTTTCACAATGACGGATATGGAAGGGGAGCTGGTTCCAGAACGTGTGCCCATGGAAGCAGAAGGAGCGTTCACCGATGGTCTTAGTTTTCAAGCGACCACATGCCTTGTTCTTCTATTATTCTATACCCTTGTTGGTCACCCCCTGGTTTAAATTGATGAAATCTCAAACTTTTTTGTGACCTTTGGAAGTCTGTTGAAAATGTTAAAATGGAACCGTCTTAATTGTTGAGTTATTTTCACACCATGTTTGGTTGCGACTATGATTGTAATGCACGCAATGTCACAAGGATTGGAAGTGAAAGCTACGGAAATGTAGAAAGAATCCAAGCTGGGTCGAATAGGACCATGGTATGTTTGTGTGGTCTTTTTTAAATACTTAATATGTGTTGATAATTGGCTTTTTTCTTTTGTGTACAATGTAGTCTGGTTCAGCGGTTCCAAAACGTTTAAGTTTGATGGGCCGGTGAATAAGTTTTGAAATTGCACCATGGACCGGTGCCGGATATATAAATAATATAAATTTCTATTTGATCATAAATATTCTTGTTGTGCGTACCAGAAACGTAGGGCTCGGGGGTCAACATTTGGGGAACGGTGGTCTAGACTAGTTTTCCTTTTATATTGTTGCAATAAAAATGTGACAAATTGTATGTAGCATAATATGACGAAATCCAGACAACTACTGGGCTCTTTACAGCTTAACTACAGCCTTGATATTGCCTTGATATATTGCAGTGACATTTGCCTTGATATATTGGCTTATTATATTGTCTTTATATGTTAACTTGATAATTGATATATTGTCTTATCATATTGCCTTGATATATTGCCTTGACATATTGCCTTGATATATGGCCTTGATATATGGATTTGATATATGCCTTGATATATTGCTTTGATATATTTCCTTTGTATAGTGGTTTATTATATTGCCTTGATATATTGCCTTGATACATTGCCTTGATATATTGCCTTGATATATTGATTTGATATATTGCCTTGATATATTGGCTTATTATATTGCATTGATTGATTGCCTTGATATATTGCCTTGATATATTGATTTGATAATTGCCTTGATATATTGCCTCGATATATTGCCTTGATAAATTGCCTTAATATATTGGCTTAATATATTGCTGGATTACATTACCTTGATGTATTGACTGATAATATTTCCTGATTATATTTCCTGATTAAATTACCTTGATCGTAGAAATCTTTTAGCGTAAGATAAAAAAAATAGAAGACTAGACCAAAATGACATATACAAAACAAGACGTGTGGTTATGGTGTACGACCACAACCTGTTTCTCTACAAACTTGACCACAACCTGTTTCTCTACAACACTTGACCATTACCTGTTTCTATACAACACTTGACCACAACCAGTTTGTCTACAACATTTGACCATAACCTGTTTCTCTACAACACTTGACCACAACCTGTTTCTCTACAACACTTGACCACAACCTGTTTCTCTAAAACACTTGACCACAACCTGTTTCTCTACAACACTTGACCACAACCAGTTTGTCTACAACACTTGACCATAACCTGTTTCTCTACAACACTTGACCACAACCTGTTCCTCTACAACACTTGACCATAACCTGTTTCTCTACAACGCTAGCCAAACGCAGAACACTGTAGCAATTAACAGAGCATCATTTCCACAGTTTTATGTTATTCAATTGAGGCCTTAGCATCCACAGACATGTTGATAATATTTACCTCGGTATTCCGACCTTGCTCAAGGCGGACAGAGACATTCAATGGACAGGGAAGGGAACAAATCATAATAAAATTACTTTTAAAAAATAATATACATACATGCAATTTATTCACGACCATACGAATACTCGATCTTTTTCTCCAGATGTCACCAGTGAGACATATCGTATATCGCTCAGTCAGATGTCACCAGTGAGACATATCGTATATCGCCCAGTCAGATGTCAGCAATGAGACATATCGTATATCGCCCAGTCAGATGTCAGCAATGAGACATATCGTATATCGCCCAGTCAGATGTCAGCAATGAGACATATCGTATATCGCCCAGTCAGATGTCAGCAATGAGGCATATCGTATATCGCACAGTCAGATGTCAGCAATGAGACATATCGTATATCGCCCAGTCCGAAGAATCGTGACTAGTTCCCTAAGAATACAACATCACCGTGCTGAATTAACCCTGTCCCAGGCTTCAAATCTCATGGTGTCATGGGCTACTACCAAGTGCCACTACATGTCTAGGTCATCTCCGGTCAACCCGGACAACACCTTTAGGAGTCATGAACCGGACATCAACATTCCAACTAATGCCCCCTTCCACCAGTTTATTTTTGACAAATGTGACCTTTACAAAGATGACCCAGCAGTGGTAAGGGATATGTGACCTTAATACTTTTTAAAATAAAAAATTAGTTCTAAAAAAAAAAATGTCTTCCTGGTAAATAATAGTCCGGGTATAACAGCTACTTAGGATTTTTAACAGAAAACATTTTTATAATATTATGTTACAGGGGGCTTAACCAGATGCAGCTGCTGTTTTTGTTGTTGTTTTCATCGGGTCCAGTTATTTTGAGAAAATACACGGTGGGTCCAAGTGTTACAAAAAGATGTAACTTCTCATTTTCTATAACATGCAACACAACCTACTGCCCCTGTGTCGTAGTGCGAGTGCATCGCCATCGTCAACTGTTTGTGATATATTGCCTTGATCCATTGTCGATAGGAACAGGCAGTTGCACACAAATTCCCGTCGACAGAGTTAAATATCGTCGTATAGATTTTAAAACAAGGACGTACTGACGAAACCACATTCTCAGAGTGACGGATACGGCTAACGCTTTGTGGAGTTCAGACGTGACACACCAAGCTCACCGTGCGGGGGACAGAGGAACACGAACAATAACATCGGAGCGATAGTCGACTCCATCTGTTTAATGCGCTCACACGTCACGCATGACATCCCTGATGGTGTGACTCGGCACTGATAATATATAAAACATTTGGAGTTTTTGGAGGCTGCGGGGCGATTTCGAAAGAAGAAGCACGAAGACACAGAAGCAAAATCTAAATCTAAAAGAAGAGATGATTCTGCTGACGGTCATTAAGGCGTCGTCGATACGGACTAATCGCTGTTTGACCCTGTCCTGGTTGTGGTATTATCCAGATTTTCAAATCCGTTTAAAAATAATAATGAGGTATGAATGTATTGGGGTAACGGTTTATCATGGGTCTCATGAACGCTTATTGCCATCGTAACTTGTTATTATTATTCTTCTTGTTGTTGTTTTTTTAAGAAAAAAAAAGCTTTAGTCATGTTTCGAGAGTTGCGAATCTTGCTCTGCCGATCCTTTTTCGACCATTTGTATTTTTTTGAAGTTCTTGCTATCGATCTCGTATTGTAGTTTTTGATTTGGCTTTTTAGGAATTTAACAAAATGTATACATTCATATTTATATTATCACACAGGAAGATTTTCTTACAGGAAGGAAATACACTCACAGCCAAGTCAAAGAGAAGTCCATCAAAGTGGCCAGTGCCCTACATCGTCTGGGATATCGCAAGGGTGACGTCATCACGTCCTTTTCAACCAATCACGTCGACTTTACGATATTGATGCTGGCCTGCGCCGCCAATGGGATTTGGTTTAGTCCCGCCAACCCAACATACACTCATGGTAGGTTGAAGGTGTAAGGGACGTAGCTAGAGTTGGTGTCACCTGGTGCGGTAAATTCTTGGTGTCCCCCCCCCCAACCCCCGACGCCAACGATGGCTTTCTTATGGTTAAAATAAGTCCACCGTGTAGCAATGACAAGAAACATTCATTTATTTCAAGTGAGGAGGTAACTGGATTTAAGAGCTGTAACAGCCTTAAGTCGTGGTTGTTTTTTCATTGAAATTTCCTTTCAAATTTCCTTTCATGGTCTTCAAAGCTGCAAACCTGTCAATCTTACTCAAATGTTAAGGGGGTGTGCTAGTGACGTGTCAGCGAAAATATTATTTAAAAAAAAAATTCTGAATTTCGATATATTCGGTTTCCAAAATCTTTTTTTTTTTTTTTTTTTGAAGTTTAAATTAATTTAAATAATTTATTTAAACATGTATATGCAATTTTTTAGTAGGTGTCTGTCCCCTGATAATGTTAAGGGGGTGTGCTAGTGACGTGTCAGCGAAAATATTATTTAAAAAAAAAATTCTGAATTTCGATATATTCGGTTTCCAAAATCTTTTTTTTTTTTTTTTTGAAGTTTAAATTAATTTAAATAAGTTATTTAAACATGTATATGCAATTTTTTAGTAGGTGTCTGTCCCCTGAGATGTTGTCAGCCGGTGCGGTCCGCACTCCCTACACCCCCTCCCTAGCTACGCCGCTGGGTCGGCCATTAAGGCGTCATGTATTGTAAAAATAAATGAAAAGCTAAAAGCCTGGTGGACAAACGTCGCTTTTCAAAGGGATTGATGTGTTGGCCGATGTGCTGGCCGATGTGCTGGCCGATGTGCTGGCCGATGTGCTGGCCGATGTGCTGGCCGATGTGCGGGCCGATGTGCTGGCCGATGTGCTGGCCGATGTCTGGCTGATGTGCTGGCCGATGTCTGGCTGATGTGCTGGCCGATGTCTGGCTGATATATTGACGAATGTCTGGCTCATGTTTTAACTGATGTTCGGCTAGTGTGTTGGCTGATGTGTTGGCTGATGTGTTGGCTGATGTGTTGGCTGACATTTTGAATGATGCATTATAAACTCTGCGGGTCCCTTCTCTCCAAATTTGTTCACATTTTTATTTCTCTTAAAATTTACCAGAGGAACTAAGTCGCCAGTTGAATTGCAGTGGTTCTAAAGCAGTATTCACCATTGCACCCGTAGCAGGAACTGTCAAGACAGCTTTAGACAACAAGGATTTCCCCAATAAAGTGAAAGTAAGAATCGACAAAACGAATTACGAATAATGGACTAAACTTATTTATGATCGTTTTCAATTATATTTCCAAAAAAAAAAAAAAAATCTTTTAAAGCTGGTAACAACATTCTATAACAAATAGCTTCAAACAAAAGCTTCAAACAAATAGCTTCAAACAAATAGCTTCAAACAAAAGCTTCAAACAAATAGCTTCAAACAAATAGCTTCAAACAAAGAGCTTCGAACAAATAGCTTCAAACAAATAGCTTCAAACAAATAGCTTCAAACAAATAGCTTCTAACAAATAGCTTCAAACAAATAGCTTAAAATAAATAGCTCAGTAAACTCTAAGATGAAACCTCCTGTAACAACAATGACTATGCAATAAATGGACAACTACTGTCGACCTCGAATCAATAAATATCATCCAATGCTTACATACTATGAATATTAAATTAAAGTCCATTTATATTCCTAATTGTTTCCTATCAATCGATCAAATTTAACACCATTTCCTTGAATCCATTTTTTATCATTCAATCCAGAAGTTGTTTGTGTTTGGAGAGGCCCCAGGATTTCAACCTTTCCAAACTTTACTTGATGACGACGGCAAGGCTTTTCCTGATGTGGACATCAATCCCGTGGAAGATGTGTTGACCCTCCCCTACTCCAGCGGGACGACTGGACTACCCAAGGGTGTCATGTTGACCCATTACAACTGTCTGGCCAACTGCATTCAGACTCAGTAGGTTGTTTCGTCAACGATTGGCGACTTTGTCATTGTAAAGAGAAGCTCAAACACGGCATGGCAACCTCATTGTGCTGAGTGCTGCTGCATGGACACATTTTAAACAAAGAACTATTTTTAATTAACTTTCTTTCTTTCTTTTTCCGGGTTTTTTTGGGCAAAATCTTCGGAAGGCTGATTGACCCACTTCTCGTTCTACCTATCGAGCTGAAACTTGCCACATAGACTTGTTGCCGATACCAACAGATTCGTATCCCAACCCCAAACCCCAAAAAATTACGTTGTTCCTGTTCTCAAGGGGATGTTATAGGAACTATGATGACACTGATTTCACGAAATAATATTCAAGATAACCGCACTAAATGAGATTCGTAAAAATATGGCAAGTGCGTTTGGTGCGTAATATTTTCTTTCGTTTTCTAAGAAAAAGTTGGTGAAATAAATCTGCGGTGTAAAAGAGGGCGGAACATCATAATATTAATAATATGGCACAATATAATAAAAATGCCTATAAAAGGTAGGAACAATTTTTTGCGGTGCTTAATTTCTTTTGTGGGCCGCAACATACTTTTCAATGAAGCCAGAGTTTTAGAGGGGGAAAAAAACAACAACAATGATTTTAATGAAACCAAAACTCCAAAGAGAGGTTGTGTTAAATCAATGTTTGCATATGATACAGTATAGTCTTACCTTATACAGTGCGGTTCTTCATTTAACAGTTTATTATTTTTAGTAAGTATCAGCTGTGTTTTTGAGTCAGCTGCTTGATGTCGTTTGCCAGAAAAAATAGATGACAGTCGCCTAGAATGAAACCCCACGCCACTTTGTCTTTTCGGGCGTGCACTTTGCGATACTTAGTAATTCAAAAAAATGTTCATACATGTTCATACATGCAAATATCCAGAGTTTCTTTTCCAAGATCAGTTTCCAAAACCACTGGTTCAGATCGATGCCTGGGTCTTCTCCCCTTGTATCACATCTATGGAATGATCACCGTGCAGTTTTCTTGTCTGTACGCTGGGGCATCTGTCATCTACCTGCCCAAGTTTGACCCAGAGTCTTTCCTTCGGTGCTTGCAGGATAGAAAGGTCAGTTACATAACTGTTTGGTTGAAATTTATTCCAGTGTCACACCTGAAATCTGAATTAAAAAATATTAATGGAAAAAAAACCCCACCACATTCGGAACCAGGAAATCGGAAATATTTGTGCCATGCCAATCCACCAGCATATTAATTGGCTTAGCAATCCGATCAGAATACCTTTCAATCAAGCCTACAGTAGCAGGCCCTTAGGTTTCAGGGCGATGGGGAGACGACGCCAGTGGTTGATTGACTTTGTAAAGTAAATCCTCGAAGCCTCTCCAGCAGAGGAGGACAGAAGTAGACACCTAAACAACTTCATCTGCCTGCCTCCCAAGTAGAGGCGGACAGAAAAAAGATACCTAATTAGTTCTCTTCATTTATATAATTTCTAAGGCAAGAAGGGAAGCCACTCGCGTTTCTTAAGCACACCATGCGAGCGTCATGTGCCCCTTTTTATATTGAAACGTAAACCCTATGTACGTTTGAGATGTTCTCACTAGTTTACATTACAATTCAATAGAGAAAATGAAATGGACATATGCAAGGATGTTTTAATAACTATTCGAAAAAAAAACGTGTACGAATATTTGATAACAATTAAATTATATCAAAAAGTTGATGTTACCCAGCAGAATATCTCCATGGTAAACGATGACTGCAAATTAAATACAATGTTCTCTGTGGCTTTGGTCCCATTAGACCAAAGAGACTCCAAGAAACGAGTGAGACCCCAGGAGATGGCCATGGCCACATGAGATGGACGGGGTGCCTAATGATGACAGATGCCTTAAGATATGGATGTGACCACAAAAGAAGGATGGCACCCCGAAACGGATGGATCCGCAGTGACGAACGTGGTCCAAAAACACGGATGCGATCAATTTTTGTCGGATGTAATCCCGAAAGACTTGGGAACCCCCGATTGAAGTTTGGGACCTCTTGTGATCGAAACGCACAAGTAACAATGGTTTTTCTCTCTAACAGATAACACTGGCCTACCTAGTGCCGCCTCTGATTGTGTTCCTGGCCAAGCAGCCCATGGTGGACAAATTTAATTTAAAATCCCTCGAAACCGTTTTCTCTGGCGCTGCCCCGTTGGGTGAAGACTTGAGTGTGGCGTTTCTAAAAAGACTCAATCACGGAGTCTCCCTTAACCAAGGTAACCAGAGCCTTTGACTATTAAATTAAACTCGAAGTTCTATTTTGACTTGTTTTGTCAGACATTCATTTTGGTAAAAACCACGCCCGCTTCTCTGGCACACAAATTTGTGTTGAGGATATTTGATATCGGTGGCGGAATAGCCATTTAGAAGAGAAATAAATAAACAGCTTGATTTTTGCAATGATAATAAAATAATGTAGTTGTAGCCTGTGTCATACTTCATGGTGTAAACTTAAAGGTTTTGGCCTGACGGAGACCAGTCCTCTCACCAACTTGGACTACACAAGAAAACCAGGTTCTATTGGTCCAATGATCACCAACACACTGGGAAAGGTTAGTTCATTGGAGCTGATGCTGTCGTAAATACTTACGGTATGGTAGTAATATCTCAACAAATACTCAAAAATAACTTAACAATAACTCAATAATAAATAAAACATAACTCAATATTAACTTAACAAAAAATAAAGGATTTTATATAAACTTTAAAAAAAGAGGATTAAGGTGGGGGTTAAGTTGGCGTTTAAGTTGGCGTTCAAGTTGGGGTTTAAGGTGGGGGTTAAGTTGGCGTTTAAGTTGGCGTTCAAGTTGGGGTTTAAGGTGGGGGTTAAGGTGGGGGTTGAGGTGGGCATTAAGGTGGGGTTTAAGGTGGGGGTTGAGGTGGGCGGTAAGGTGGGGGTTAAGGTGGGGGTTAAGGTGGGGGTTAAGGTGGGGGGTAAGGTGGGGGTTAAGGTGGG
>CAXITT010000151.1:126485-142421 GCA_964033795.1 Lymnaea stagnalis | reverse complement strand
AAGTTGGGGGTTAAGGTGGGGGTTAAGTTGGGGGTTGAGGTGGGGCTTACTTGGGGGTTAAGTTGGGGTTTAAGGTGGGGTAAAGCTGGGGGTTACAGTGGGGGGTTAAGGGGGGTTTAAGGTGGGGGTTGAGGTGGGGCTTACGTTGGGGCTTACGTTGGGGGTTAAGGTGGGGGGTTAAAGTGGGGGTTAAGTTGGGGGTTAAGGTGGAGGTTAAGTTAGGAGTTAAGGGGGGTTAAGTTGGGGGTTAAGTTGGGGGTTAAGATGGGACTTACGTTGGGGGTTAAGGTGGAGGTTAAGGTAGGAGTTAAGGTAGGGGTTAAGTTGGGGGTTAAGTTGGGGGTTAAGATGGGACTTACGTTGGGGGTTAAGGTGAGGTGGTGGCAGAAGACTATCACGGACTGGATAAAATGTGAACAATGAAAGGAAAGAAATTAATACAAATTCATTGTATTATTAGTTATAGTCAAAATTCTTTGTACTATTAGTTATAGTCAAAATTCATTTTACTATTAGTCGTAGACAAAACTCATGATACTATTAGTCATATACAAAATCCGTTCTACTATGAGTCATAGAATTTTTTGTTGCTTTTCTTTTAAAATCTGTCTAAAGTTAATTAAATTAAAGTTTCTATGCTATACAAATTAGGCTCAATTCATATTCTATATAAATTATTTTATGTTGTGATTATTAAAAACTAAATAAAATTGACTACGTCTTAGCAGCATGAAATTGTTACCTAAATTTTTGTCGGGATTGGTTAATCGAATGGAAGTGATTGATTTCAAACAAAATATTTATAATCTGTATGCGAATTCAGCTCAGCGTGTGTGTGGGAGTAATATTTAATCAAAATACATACATGTCTACAGAGGCATGAAAAGCTCATTATGAATAGCTTATGATACAAATAGTGGATGTGGATATAAATAGTGGATGTAGATACAAATAGTGGATGTGGATATAAATAGTGGATGTGGATGAAAATAATGGCTGTATATACAAATAGTAGCTGTAGATACAAATAATGGATGTAGATACAAATATTGGATGTGGATAAAAATAGTGGTTTTAGATACAAATAGTTGATGCAGATACAAATAATGGATGTAGATACAAATATTGATGTGGATAAAAATAGTGGTTTTAGATACAAATAGTTGATGCAGATACAAATAGTGGATGTAGATACAAATAGTGAATGTAGATACAAATAGTGTATGTGGATACAAATAGTGTATGTGGATACAAATAGTGGATGTAGATACAAATAGTGGATGTAGGTACAAATAGTGGATGTAGATACAAATAGTGTATGTGGATACAAATAATGGATGTAGATACAAATATTGGATGTGGATAAAAATAGTGGCTGTAGATACAAGTAATGGATGTAGATACAAAGAGTAGCTGTAGACACAAATAGTGGATGTAGATACAAATAGTGGAGGTCGATACAAATAGTAGATGTAGATACAAATAGTGGATGTAGTTACAAATAGTTTATGTTGATACAAATAGTGGATGTAGCTACAAATAGTGGATGTGGATACAAATAGTGGATGTAGATACAAATAGTGGATGTAGGCACAAATTATTTCACCGAAAAGTTCGCTCGTTAAAAATATCTTAAAACCCCCAGTTTGTAGATTTGAAGACCAAGAAAGTCTTAGGACCAGGAGAATTTGGTGAATTTTGTGTCAAAGGACCACAAGTGATGAAAGGATACTTCAATAATAAACAAGCAACAGATGAGATGGTAACACCTGATGGATGGTTGCACACAGGTATCATCTTAAGATATCACAGTTTTGTTACATACAGGTAGAATCTAAGATACAACGTATTTGTTACATACAGGTAAAATCTTTAGATATATGAAATTTATTACATAAAGATAGCATCTTTGAAATATAACAGCTGTGTTACATACAGGTAGTATCTTTGAAATATAACAGCTTTGTTACTTACAGGTAGCATTTTTGAAATATAACAGCTTTGTTACATACAGGTAGCATTTTTAGATACAACAGATTTGTTACATACAGGTAGCCTTTTTGAACTATAACAGCTTTGTTACAAACAGGTAGCATCTTTAGATATAACAGATTTGTTACATACTGGTAGCATCTTTAGATATAACAGATTTGTTACATACTGGTAGCATCTTTAGATATAACAGATTTGTTACATACTGGTAGCATCTTTAGATATAACAGATTTATTACATACTGGTAGCATCTTTAGATATAACAGATTTGTTATTTTGTTACATACTGGACGCATCTTTAGATATAACAGATTTATTACATACTGGTAGCATCTTTAGATATAACAGATTTGTTACATACTGGTAGCATCTTTAGATATAACCGAATCGTTTAATGCAGGTAGCATCTTTAGGTACAACAGCGTTGTTACATAGAGGTAGGAATATTGGGATATGAAGGTTGGTAAAACACTGGTAGGCAAGTCTGACACTGTGGAGATTATATCTTAGCAGAATAAGAGCAAGTAACTGTGCCTCATGTGAAGATCGTACACAAATGAAATGAATTCTTTATTTTGGTTACTCTCGCCCAATAAATTCGGATGCTTTAGTATGTGTGGCTCGGCGTCCGTGCTCTGCATCATAGTATCTTTGTGAGCAACCTGTGGTCCCTGCTGTACATCATTGTATCTGTATGACCAGGCTTTGGTCCCTGATCTACATCGTAGTATACTGTATGACCAGCTTGTGGTCCCTGCCCTATATCATAGTATCTATATGACCAGTTCGTCGCCCCCTGCTCTACATCATAGTATCTGTATGACCATCCTGCGGTCCCTGGTCTACATCATTGTATCTGTATGACCATCCTGTGGTCCCTGCTCTACATCATTGTATGTATGACCATCCTGTGGTCCCTGCTCTACATCATAGTATGTGTATGACCATCCTGTGGTCCCTGCTCTACATCATAGTATCTGTATGACCATCCTGTGGTCCCTGCTCTACATCATTGTATCTGTATGACCATCCTGTGGTCCCTGCTCTACATCATTGTATCTGTATGACCATCCTGTGGTCCCTGCTCTACATCATTGTATCTGTATGACCATCCTGTGGTCCCTGCTCTACATCATTGTATCTGTATGACCATCCTGTGGTCCCTGCTCTACATCATTGTATCTGTATGACCATCCTGTGGTCCCTGCTCTACATCATTGTATCTGTATGACCATCCTGTGGTCCCTGCTCTACATCATTGTATCTGTATGACCATCCTGTGGTCCCTGCTCTACATCATTGTATCTGTATGACCATCCTGTGGTCCCTGCTCTACATCATTGTATCTGTATGACCATCCTGTGGTCCCTGCTCTACATCATTGTATCTGTATGACCATCCTGTGGTCCCTGCTCTACATCATTGTATCTGTATGACCATCCTGTGGTCCCTGCTCTACATCATTGTATCTGTATGACCATCCTGTGGTCCCTGCTCTACATCATTGTATCTGTATGACCATCCTGTGGTCCCTGCTCTACATCATTGTATCTGTATGACCATCCTGTGGTCCCTGCTCTACATCATTGTATCTGTATGACCATCCTGTGGTCCCTGCTCTACATCATTGTATCTGTATGACCATCCTGTGGTCCCTGCTCTACATCATAGTTTCTGTATGATCATCCTGTGGTCCCTGCTCTACATCATTGTATCTGTATGACCATCCTGGGGTCCCTGCTCTACATCATTGTATCTGTATGACCATCCTGTGGTCCCAAACAATGACATTACATTCTCCAAACGTTTACCTAAGATTTTGACTTAACATTCGAACAAAAAAAGAAACTGAAAACAAATTTCATAATTCATACAAACATACACACCTTGATGGCACACCCTGATGGCACACCTTGATGGCACACCTTGATGGCACACCTTGATGGCACACCCTGATGGCACACCTTGATGGCACACCTTGATGGCACACCTTGATGGCACACCTTGATGGCACACCTTGATGGCACACCTTGATGGCACACCTTGATGGCACACCTTGATGGCATACCTTGATGGCACACCTTGATGGCATACCTTGATTGCACACCCTGATAGCATGCAATACTTAATACCATTTCGCTTATGAACATTGCAATGTACACATGTGCTTTATTTCTTTAATTCAAGGTTTGGTTTAAGCTTAAACGCCTCTCTCCATTTCAAACGCACAAAGCAGCACTGTGCTACGCCCAACCCTTGCAGTGGCGTGGCTTTCAGCTAGTGCCTCCCTGGGTGGGTCAAGCTTGTGCCCCCCCCCTTTTCCACGAAAAATAAAACAACTGAACAGATAGCCGAAAATGGCGCCCCTCAGCATAAAGAAACAATGTGCACTTGTGAAGGACCGTGGCCCCCCCTCCCCCCATTTCCGCAACGCCCTTGCTACGCCACTGAACTCAGTATGACATTGATTATACAGTTTGGAAAAGTTCTTAATTCTACAAGCACGATACAGTTTCTGATATAAACGTTCTTTACTTAAGATTTATTAGAATACATTGCCCATGTCAATGTCTTTAAAACAACTCTAGGCTTAGGCAGGGATGGACTGGGGAGTTCAAGCGGCCCGGGAAAAAATCAAAGCGGCCCTATCTTCATGACTTTTATTTGTATTATATCACCGGTCCTAGCGGGCCATCGGGAATCTTCCCAGTGTCCCGGCGGCCCAGTCCACCCCTGGGCTTAGGTCAAATCAATAAAATTATTGTCGTTAATAAATGATGTCCAAAATGTCGTGCTACTAATGTGTCCACGTTACAGGAGATGCCGGACACTTCACAAAAGATGGCTTTGTGTACATACGTGACAGAATCAAGGAGTTGATCAAGTACAAGGGATCACAAGTAGGACATTCTAACTTAATACCACCACATTCAATTCTCTTAGAGAGTTTCTGGGAATTAACATTTAACACATTGTTAAAGAAGGAATGTTGTTCTGGACGGCACATCAGATATAATGTGTTTGTGTTCGCCGCTGTCAAATGTTTGTGGTTCGCCGTGCGCCAAGCTATAGTATAGTAGAGCAGTCGGTCGGGCTGCTACTGAAGGGCTTGTGTGACGGACGCAGCGTGGTTGTCACTGGCAGAATGTGAAGCTAAGAGAAAGGCTTGCTGTTGCTGAAGTGCCCGAGTGATAGATGCAGCGTGGTTGTTACTGAACGTGTGTCAGACTATTACATGTCTGGTTGTTACTGAAGTGCTTGAGGGATAGATGCAGCGTGGTTGTTACTGACAGTATGTCAGACTATTACATGTCTGGTTGTTACTTAAAGTGTATGAGTGATAGATGCAGCGTGGTTGTTACTGACAGTATGTCAGACTATTACATGTCTGGTTGTTACTCAAGTGCATGAGGGATAGATCCAGCGTCGTTGTTACTGACAGTGTGTCAGACTATTACATGTCTGGTTGTTACTGAAGTGCTTGAGGGATAGATGCAGCGTGGTTGTTACTGACAGTATGTCAGACTATTACATGTCTGGTTGTTACTCAAGTGCATGAGGGATAGATCCAGCGTGGTTGTTACTGACAGTGTGTCAGACTATTACATGCCTGGTTGTTACTGAAGTGCATGAGTGATAGATCCAGCGTATAGTTATGTTCCCGAATATCAAGTGACTTCAACGCCAAATTAACAAGCTTGAAAAGTGTATTTACACTGTACGTCATTTCACTAAGGTTGACTCTTGACTTGACTATAGGCGAGTAAAGATAGTTTCCCCAGCGGACTAATTCCTGCTAAAATAATTTTTAAAAAATCTCTATTCAAATACATTACGGTCCAATCTTCTCAAGCTCTCGATGTCTCTCTCCTCTCACTGACTCATACCCAGTGTGCATAATCACTCATTTTAAGACACCCACACGGCTTTCGTCCAATGGACCCAAACGACCTTGAGACTTGGAGTTTCGCTGTATGTAACTTAAACAGCTAAGTTAGCCTTTTTATGAAGCCTCGCCTCAAGGCGCACATTCGTCTTTTTATGAAGCCTCGCCTCTAGGCGCACACACGTCTTTTTATGAAACCTCGCCTCTAGGCGCACACACGTCCTGAAGACATCAGCGGTTCACAGTAGCTCTCTTGACCTATCTAATCTCTTATATATATATTTTGCTTCTGGTGCGTCCTGCTTCCTCTTCAAAACCACCCCCCCCTTCAACTCCACATGTTTTATATTAATAGCACTTGGGTTGGGGGGGGGGGTGGGACAAGTCTGTCACGGCACAGAGCGAGCTTCATTCATGCGTGACGTCTGAACTCAGGTAAATACGTGGATTTTTGTTTCTTTAGAACGGATTTTTAAAAAAAATGTTGCTGTTTTTTTTCACATCTTTGTTCAGGGGCTGCACGCCACACCGAACTAGGTCATGCGCCACACCGAACTAGGTCATGCGCCACACCGAACTAGGTCATGCGCCACACCGAACTAGGTCATGCGCCACACCGAACTAGGTCATGCGCCGTCCTTTCACTTTGGGGTTGTGTCCCCCCCCCCCCACCTCCCACCCCTGCCAAGTTAGTCTTTTCCGTATCCTGGTACAGGTCATGCGCCACACCGAACTAGGTCATGCGCCACACCGAACTAGGTCATGCGCCGTCCTTTCACTTTGGGGTTGTGTCCCCCCCCCCCCCACCTCCCACCCCTGCCAAGTTAGTCTTTTCCGTATCCTGGTACAGGAAGGTATTGCTATTTCAACTATACTGCCACTGTTGTTTCGTCATGAACGGTCATGAACAGACATAAGTCAAACAGTACAACGGTCATGAACAGACATAAGTCAAACAGTACAACGGTCATGAACAGACATAAGTCAAACAGTACAACGGTCATGAATAGACATAAGCCAAACAGTACAACGGTCATGAACAGACATAAGTCAAACAGTACAACGGTCATGAACAGATATAAGTAAAACAGTACAACGGTCATGAACAGATATAAGTCAAACAGTACAACGGTCATGAACAGATATAAGTCAAACAGTACAACGGTCATGAACATACATAAGTCAAACAGTACAACGGTCATGAACAGACATAAGTCAAACAGTACAACGGTCATGAACAGATATAAGTCAAACAATACAACGGTCATGAACAGACATAAGTCAAACAGTACAACGGTCATGAACAGACATAAGTCAAACAGTACAACGGTCATGAACAGACATAAGTCAAACAGTACAACGGTCATGAACAGATATAAGTCAAACAGTACAACGGTCATGAACAGACATAAGTCAAACAGTACAACGGTCATGAACAGACATAAGTCAAACAGTACAACGGTCATGAACAGACATAAGTCAAACAGTACAACGGTCATGAACAGACATAAGTCAAACAGTACAACGGTCATGACCAGACATAAGTCAAACAGTCCAAGACTCGTGAATAGACATTAATCAAACACTACAAAGGTCTTTTTTGTTTTGTTTGAAGCCTCCTCTTTTCTTTACGTTTCACTATGCCATTCATCTCCAACATCTTTTGGCTTAAAGTTGAATTTGAAGGACTTTCACAATGAGAGTATCTAAGTAAGTTGCTTTTAGAAGCTATTTGACACTGGGTTTTCCGTTACTACCTGTGGATCTACCGTGTGCGACTTAGCGATGGCTTCCGTTCTTAACAAATTACTGCATCAACGTTCCTTTAACTTCACCTTGAAAAGAACTGTGGGAAAAAATATTGGAGATTGAGACTTGGGCTGAAAATTTTATTGAATGTGTTTACATCGGCAACGAGTCTATGTGCCACGTTTCAGCTCGATGGGATGACGGGAAGTGGGTCAATTAGCCTTCCGAAGATTTTGACTAGAAAAAAATAAATAAACCTATGAAAAGAAGCGATGTTAGTATAATGGATTTAAAAAGACAAATGACTGTCATTGCTGACCCCAGTGTCACCAGACACGTCTAAGCTATTGTCAAAAAATATTTCCAGATCTCAATGGAATCATTTTTACATTTCCTTGGGGGTGATGTTAATCTCATTCAAAACATATAAACAAAGTCTACCTTCATATTTACTCAGCAGCTCAAGAGCGATTTTGTCAAATACCCAGCGCAGTTCATTCAATGTGCCATCCTCCACATCTTAAGACTTTCCCGTGGACTTACCTAAGTCTGTCTGCTCTGCATGGTGGCAGACATTTCTGTTTTGCAACTTACTCTGATGCCCCCCTGCTCTTGTCTGTTGACACACTGATCTAGTGACACCCTGATCTGGTGTCAGACTTTTCTGTTTGCAACCTACTATGATGGCACCCTGCTCTGATAGCAGCCTGCTCCGTCTGTTGACACACTGTTTTAGTTGCAACCTGGTCTAGTGGCACCCTGCTCTGTCCATTGACACAATGTTCTGGTGGCATCCTGGTCGACTGGCACCTTGTCCACGTGTACGACTGAGGTTCTGTTTTTAAATAGACTTGAGCGAATACTGTCACATTTAGAAGTTTCCATTTAGTGTCACCCACTGTGAGTGTGTCAACACGTACGTTAAGCACCTCCTAGCGACGGTACTGCCTAAATTATATAGTGTGACCATTTGAATATGACAATTACAATTGTGTCTGATCCATTTTATGATATTCTTTCATTTAAATTTTAATTTGGGTGATAGCGTTGATTTAAGAGTGTTGTAAAGTTACCTTAGACAATACAAAAATCAACGCTTTACTAAGCCAGCGATACAGTAAGATCATATCACTTTACTAAGCCAGCCATACAGTAAGATCATATCACTTTACTAAGCCAGCCATACAGTAAGATCATATCACTTTACTAAGCCAGCCATACAGTAAGATCATATCACTTTACTAAGCCAGCCATACAGTAAGATCATATCACTTTACTAAGTTTATCATTTGGTAAGAACCATTGATCTATATTGCAAGTGGCAGTGCAGTTGCATGGGGCCTGCAACCTCTGCGGCTGCAAGGGGCCACTGATATTTAGGGGACCCAAAGTTGTAACGTGAGAAACAAAATGTGACCTATTGACTTTGAATGTAAGGGGAACTGATTGGAGAAATGACAGGTGGGGGGTGGGGGGGGGCTACAAAAGTTCGCACTGGCGGTTGGGGGTGTCTATGTAATAGGGACCAGGCTGTTGTAATGTATTTGAAGACTGATATAGTATGCAAACATAAGATATAGTCTGCTGTCAGAATATAAGATATAGTCTGCAGTCGGAGTGTATGATATAGTCTGCTGTCTGTATAATGTAGTCTGCTGTCAGAATGTATGATATAATCTACTGTCAGAGTGTATGATATAGTCAGCTGTCAGGATGATTGATATAGTCTGCTTTCAGAATGTATGATATAGTCAGCTGTCAGGATGTATGATACAATCTACTGTCAGAGTGTATGATATAGTCAGGGGTCAGGATGTATGATATAATCGACTTTCAGAGTGTATGATATAGTCAGCTGCCAGGATGTACGATATTTCTCAACACACGTTTATTTTAATGTAATCAGATTAATTACCCTCTCACCTAATGAGACCGGGGGTAAACATGATTAATTTTAAGGTTTGGGAATAGCTTGAGAGATTGTTGATTTGTGTAAACCAGGTGGCGCCAGCAGAACTGGAGGCTTTACTTCTTGGACACTCTGACATTCAGGATGTTGCTGTCATTGGAGTACCTGATGAAATGGCGGGGGAACTGCCGAAAGCGTTCGTAGTCAAGAAACCTAGTGCAAAGGTCACCGAACAGGAAATCATAAAATTTGTTGAAGGTGAAGGTCACCAACTGAAATGATTAAATCTATCGAATAAATTTTCAAAAATGTCGAAACAAAGCAAAGAAACTAACAGCAACAAAGAATGATTTATTATTTATGATTTATGGCCACACGCTTCACTCCCATTGGCAAAAGTTTTCCCTTTGAATTCGCTGTTTAAAATGTATTTCCCACCTTTTAAACTAAACATTTATTTATTATTGCTTCTCATTGTTATTTTATTTAGAAAAAAAGAAAGTGGCGGTTAAGAAAGTGCAAAAAAAAAATATTGATGGTGCCACACCTTCAGACTCAGTTCCACTCATAATCTCTCAACCCTTGACATTAAAAAAAAGTATTTGATTTTGCTTGAATAAATGTGTATGCAGTTGATTGATGTCTTTATATTTTCAGGGAAGGTTTCCCCAATTAAAAAACTGCGCGGCGGAGTTGAGCTTATTGATGAGATCCCCAAAACTCCAAGTGGCAAGATCCTGAGAAGAGTCTTGAAAGCCAAGTATCTGCCAAAATGACATATAATTGCCCACTCAATTGTATGAGCCAGGAGTGTGGCTTCTATTCAAGTAAAGGGACAGATGAACCCATGCACTTGGCCCTGACCACAAATTACTTTAACACATCACAGACAGGAGGAAGAGCCTCGCACATGAGTCACTAATAGAAATGGACGTTCTTATACGATACGATCAAATGGAACACAATTGTAGGATAGATGAATGAAAAACAAGTCATTAATGTGATTAGCAGGTTTGGCGATTCAAATTATGAAATTTTTAGTTGAACAATGTTTTAAACATAGACTTAAGAATTTTGAAGCCTTGTTTTTCATATGCCGTTAAGACAAAATTTCTGAATCATCACGTCCTATCGTCTTAAAATTAGATTTGCTTAAAATAAAAAATCAATAAAAATCCACTAATAAACCATTTTCGTTGTTTATTAAAAATACATCTTTCCATCTGTATGTGCATAGAGTAAGTTTGTTGGTAAGCACACAGTTCACGCCACTGCCAGATGGGGTACCCAGCTGTCATTTGGCACGAAGAAAACGTGATCAACTTAAAACCTGAAGATGACTTGTGACAGAAGCGCAGCAATCCAACTTTTAACAAAAATCTCAGCTCAAAATCGGTTCGAAAAAAAACCGAGTTTGTTTGAATGGTAGACGCGTCATGTGACCACTGTCTGGAGCTGACCAAGAAGTTTAACGGGGTTCGAATTCCTTGAGGTCATCTTCAGGTAAATGTCAGCATCCGGGGGGATTGGACTTGTCATCCCGACACTTAGTTATTTTCAAGAAAGAGTTAACCCTTGTCTTTAAATAAAAAAATATTTTTAAAATCCGCAAAACCGAAGTCGTGTAATCCAAATTTGTTTGGGATCAATTTAGGGACGTAAGCCTAAAATAGCTGTTGCCTTGCAAGTTAAAATAAAGGAGTTAAAAATGGATCTCGAATATACTTCTTTTTTATTTATAAATTTAAAGCAATTTAAAAAAATTTACGGGACCGGTTTAGTCCAGATAGGAGTGGGTGATTTGGGATCAAAAGCCATTTAGAATTTGAATTTTTACAATATGTGTACCAATGGTGTTTTAAAGCTATTTAGGAGAAAGGGTGAAACTATATATAAACTTTAAGATAAATTGACAATAGTATTAAAGGAAACATGTGAAATGACCAGAGTATGAATTGTCAGATGATGCTTGTCCATATCCGAATGACAACAGTATGGATGACCAGACTATGCGTGCCCATATCAGAATAAACGTAGAATGCATGTTAACAGGAGGTTGGCTAAATAGTGAGCGGTCGTCAGATGCGTGGCCATAAGATGAATGACGATAGAAAAAATGGACAAAGGATGAATGACGATAGGATAAATGGTCATAGGATGAATGATGATAGAATAAATGGTCATAGGATGAATGACGATAGGATAAATGGTCATAGGATGAATGACGATAGAATAAATGGTCATAGGATGAATGACGATAAGATAAATGGTCATAGGATGAATGACGATAGGATAAGTAGCCATAGGATGAATGACGATAGGATAAATGGTCATAGGATGAATGACGATAGGATAAATGGTCATAGGATGAATGACGATAGGATAAATGGTCATAGGATGAATGACGATAGGATAAATGGTCATAGGATGAATGACGATAGAATAAATGGTCATAGGATGAATGACGATAGAATAAATGGTCATAGGATGAATGACGATAGAATAAATGGTCATAGGATGAATGACGATAGAATAAATGGTCATAGGATGAATGACGATAAGATAAATGGTCATAGGATGAATGGCCGTATTATGAATGCCTATAGGATAAGTGTCCGTAGGATGAATGGCCATAGGCTGGAGGGCCGTGGAAGGAATGGTCATGTAATTAATGGCCAAATATATAATGTCCGTGTAGTGAATCTGGATATAATTAATGGCCACAAGATGAAGGCCATAGGATGAAGGGCGATATGAGGAATAACCAGACAATGAATGGCCATAGAAATAATGGCCTATGATGAATGACTATGTACTGAGTGACCACACAATTTTTGACCACTTGATGACAACATAATGAATGACTGCATGATAGACGACAACACCAGAAAAGGTTTATGATGAACATCACATGATAGGCGTACGTCTAAATCCACCCATGACAGGCGTACGTCTAAATCCACCCATGACAGGCGTACGTCTAAATCCACCCATGACAGGCGTACGTCTAAATTCACCCATGACAGGCGTACGTCTAAATTCACTCATGATAAGCTTACGTCTAAATTCAACCATGATAGGCGTACGTCTAAATTCAACCATGATAGGCGTACGTCTAAATTCAACCATGATAGGCGTACGTCTAAATTCAACCATGAAAGGCGTACGTCTAAATTCAACAATGATAGGCGCACGTCTAAATTCAACCATGATAGGCGTACGTCTAAATCCAACTCTGATGGGCATTAGTCTAAATCCAACCATGATAAGCGTAGTCCAAATCCAACCATGATAGGCGTACGCCTATATCCAACAATGATAAGCTAACGTTAAAATCCATCCATGATAGGCGTACATTTAAATCCACTCATGTTCGGCTTACGTCTAAATCCCCCATGACAGGCGTACGTCTAAATCCAACCATGACAGGCGTACGTCTAAATTCACCCATGACAGGCGTACGTCTAAATCCACCCATGACAGGCGTACGCCTAAATCCACCCATGACAGGCGTACGTCTAAATCCACCCATGACAGGCGTACGTCTAAATCCACCCATGACAGGCGTACGTCTAAATCCCCCATGACAGGCGTACGTCTAAATCCACCCATGACAGGCGTACGTCTAAATTCACCCATGACATGCGTACGTCTAAATCCACCCATGACAGGCGTACGTCTAAATTCACCCATGACAGGCGTACGTCTAAATTCACCCATGACAGGCGTACGTCTAAATCCACCCATGACAGGCGTACATCTAAATCCACCCATATGTCCGCATGCAGATTTATCACCCATGACAGGCGTACGTCTAAATTCACCCATGACAGGCGTACGTCTAAATCCACCCATGACAGGCGTACGTCTAAATCCACCCATGACAGGCGTACGTCTAAATCCACCCATGACAGGCGTACGTCTAAATTCACCCATGACAGGCGTACGTCTAATTCCATGTTGAGATTACTTATTAAGAGTGCTTAATTTACAATCAAATCCATCGACACTAATACAAATCCATCCAACAATGGTTCATCAAAACATTTCAGGTGTGAAGACCCCCCGGACAATTGTTTCTCCTTGTGGATTAACAAACACAAATTATCTTTAAATTTGAGATTCTTAAAAGAAAACCGTGTCTTTAAAACAAACAACAACAACAACAATTGATACGAAGTTGATGAAACGAAACCTTGACCTTTAGGAGGCCAGTGAATCCAATGTTATGATCACCTGGACTCAATTCAAATTATTTATACAAATCGTGTTGGAAAAAAAAATAATTAAATGACAATACAAGCGTTTTAATTCTTTTACTGCTGTGTCTTTCTGTTTCACCCTTGCGCATTCCTTGTTCACCCCTTTCGTTCTCACAGCTTTAAACGCAGTCCTTCATTTGCTATGAATAGTTCACCCAGGGTAGGCATGTACTGAACCTGCACTTTTCCTATACTTTATCCTTTCATATCTTATATACCCTGGTACTTCATTTATCAAGCCAGGCCTTTATCGGCTTGAAACAATCGCTCAGAAAGTCCGAAAGTGAAAGTAGGGTACAGCTCGTCATTATCTTTTGACCCCCAGCCCTAAAGTAAGACAAGCCGTCGCAAGGCTTAAACGGTGTGACGTGCCGTTCCAAAGCAAAGTCATTGGGCAGCTTGCGAAAGGTGAGCGCAAAGATTCCATTCCTGGTACGTTTCAGGTATTTTATTGTTCTTTAAATACTTCTGATGGATACAATCTAAAACTCATCTTTCTATGTGCCTAATTTTTTATTTATTTCCAATTAAAATGGAAGGCGTATCATTCAGATTTCAGCAACGAGGCAGTGCGTGTGCCGTCAGGTGATGAAACGTTTATTCGACGCGACATGTGTATTCCACGAGACTGGCAAGAGTCGCCTCGCCCGTCAGTGTGTGCGAAATGCCTACAAGTCAACCTCCTCATCGTGCGTCGGCCAGCATCAAAAGACCGCAAAAAACGGAGCAGCCCTCGAGCACGTCATACGATGTCCCGAGGCAGAAATACACATTCCCAACAATGTCCCCTTCCATCAGTATGTATTTGAGAACTGTCACCTGTACAAGGATCGACTTGCTGTGGTGAGGAGTTGAAAATTAATCAAATAAGAATATCCTCATGCAGTTCAGTTGAAATCTAGTAAAATATAACCAATGAAGACACGTTTAGTTTAATGTTAAATCTTTAAACCCCTAGGTGGATACGCATGAGGATGATAAACTTTAACAAATTTTTGAAAAAATAGACCAAAGCTGACTTCTATTTTTTTTTTTACCACCTTGTGGTATGTATAAAATATACTTTGAGTTACATACATATTTATAACTAGAATAAATGACCCGATGTTATCGGGATAATAATGGTAGGTCCTTTGCAATCATTTCTACCTGCTATTGCAAAGACTTATCACAATGCCTAACTTTAAAAAAAGAAGTATTTATGTAGTGATATTTACGTTTCTAACATCATCAAGTTTTGAGAGGTACGAATCTGCTATATATTATACGCCTACACTACTCCCTTTCACGCCCCTAAACTACCTTTTCCCCCTCTAAAAATGACCTTAAATTACCCAATCTAAATCATCACTAGTTATATCACTTTTGTACTAAAGAAGTTAAGGGACGATTTCTAAGCAAGAGAACTACTTAAGAATTTCCCTTTTTTGTGACCTTGAATTACAACTTTTTTTCTCTACATATTGTTAAAAAAACATTATCTTAAAGTTAGAACAAAAACCTTATATATGATATAAAAATATTTTATATTAAAGGAATTTGATATAGTTATTTTCATCAAAAATTTAAACACACTTTTGCCTTGTTTTTTAAAATTTACATTATCTGAAAATCGTAAAACAAAGAATTGATTTTCTTAATTGGTAAACAAATGTTTATTTGTAAAAAGATAACGTAACATCTCTTTTTTCACAAATGTAATACCATGGGATTTAAACAAATTGTCCTCCACATAAAAATGTACACATCCTATTTCCGAAATCCGATATGTATGTACCCAAAAAGGTTAATTATTTATCAAATTAATTTCTTTATTTTGAGACATATCTTGTGCTGCGTATCCGGAAATTTGATCGAAAGAAATTTCGTCGACGGTAAATTGGTCGACGGTAATATGATCGAACGGAAATTTGGTCGAATCTTCTTTTCAATTTTTACGTAACAATTTTGCATCAAATTTCTTTTTGAACGAATTATTTTGTTTTACTAAATAGTATAGTGCGTTCAAAAAGAAATTTGACGAATATTTCAACGTGCGAACGGAAAAAAAGATTCGACCAAATTTCCGTTCGATCAAATTACCGTCGATCAATTTACCGTCGACGAAATTTATTTCGATCAAATTTCCGGTAACCGT
>CAXITT010000151.1:111600-125782 GCA_964033795.1 Lymnaea stagnalis | reverse complement strand
GGGGGGGGGGGGGGGGGGGGGGCATGTCATCGTCGCCTGCATGATAGATTGCAAATGTGGGCGATGGCGGATTCAGGAGGACGCTTCCGTTGTGCAAGGTCTTGCTGTCAGCCACCACTCAATTCTATGCCATCATCACCTTCTAGTTTTAAAACATACTTTATTAGTTATTTTAACAGAATTCTCTTGATAGTAATATTACTTGCTATAAGATGTTTCAATTTTTCTATTTTAAAATTATTTTAAAACATACAGGAAGATTTTCTTACAGGAAGGAAATACACGTACAACCAAATTAAAGAAAAGTCCATCAGAGTGGCCAGCGCCCTGCATCGTCTGGGCTATCGCAAGGGTGACGTCATCATGGCCTTTTCAACTAATCACATCGACTTCACAATATTGATGCTGGCTTGTGCTGCAAATGGGATTTGGTTTACTGCCGCCAACCCAACATTCACTCCTGGTAATTTAATATATATATATATATATATGTATAATTATAGGATTTGATCAAATATCTAAATTTAATATAACACCATATAAACGAAAAAAGGACCAGTAAAAAATATCTCAAACGAACAGAAAAAATAGCAACGAAGCAACACAAATCATTAATTTCCATTTATTAAATCCCTTTAATTAATCACACATTTTAAATGCTCCCGACACATTACAGACACATGATAGAAAATGATTATAATTGATTATTAATTAGACCTCAATGCTCCTATAATTATTGTTACTTTACAGCTTACATTACATTCTGTATGTCAGGATCTGACGAAAATAATTTAATTTTAAAAAAGTGATTTAAACCAATAATTGTATGTAAAAACTTGCCACTTTATAAACATTAAATAAAGCAACATTAACAACAACAACAAAAGCAACAAACACTTTACTGTGGTAAAAAAAAAATTGGGGGGGGGGGCGGGGGGCGTTATTTAATCCTTATAATACATTTTCAAATTTGTATGTCTTCTAAAATGTTTCAGAGGAACTAGGTCGTCAGCTGAACCGCAGTGGCTCTAAAGCAATGTTCACCATTGCACCTCTAGTAGGAACTGTCAAGGCAGTTTTAGACAACAAAGATTTCCCAAATAAAGTGAAAGTAGGAACCAATAAGTGAAAATTAAATATTGTTTGAAGCTATTAGGTACTAGTTAAAAAAAAAATAAGTTTAACAAACACCTTACAACAAGTTGTTTCGTTTAAAAGCTTAATTTTTTTTTTTTTTGACTTCTGTAATTGTACGTGATTTATCATTTAAGTGATGGTGGCGACTAATTTTTGGTTTGGGAATAGTTTTGATTAAACTTAGTGTTTGTCAAGCCTAAAGGGGTACATATATATTATTTAAACCCCAATACGTCACAAATACAACGTACGTAGCAGAAGCTGCACCATTATTGCCCACACCAATACACGCACCGATTGATCATTTAATATATCGATAATCTTCCATTTGAAAAACAGAAAAAAACTGAAATTTAGGGGGGTTGAGGGTGAGTGTGGGGGGGGGGGCTTAAATTTGATCGGATGAGTGTTTTTGGGAACAAGTCAATGTGGCAAGTTTCAGCTCGATGGGATGACGGGAAGTGGGTCAAGTAGCTTTCCGTAGATTTTGCCGCCACAAAGAAATACAAAAGAGAAGTTAATAAAAAATATTAAAAAAAAGAAGAAAAAAAACAGATTGGAAAAGTTAAGAACAAGTCTAGACAGACAACGCCGCGGCCATCTTAAAACGGATCCTAAAATAGAAAAAGAACACTCCATCGTCTTAGTTAACTTTGTGTTGTTCCTTTCCAAACTGATCAAATAATCACAAGATGAATTGCTCCCATCATCCAATCCAGAAGTTGTTTGTGTTTGGGGAGGCCCCGGGATTTCAACCTTTCCAAACTAATCAAATAAGCACAAGATGAATTGCTCCCATCATCCAATCCAGAAGTTGTTTGTGTTTGGGGAGGCCCCAGGATTTCAACCTTTCCAAACTAATCAAATAATCACAAGATGAATTGCTCCCATCATCCAATCCAGAAGTTGTTTGTGTTTGGGGAGGCCCCAGGATTTCAACCTTTCCAAACTTTACTTGATGACGACGGCAAGGCTTTTCCTGACGTGGACATCAATCCCGTGGAAGATGTGTTCATCCTGTCATACTCGAGTGGGACGACCGGACTCCCCAAAGGTGCCATGCAGACCCATTACAACTGTATGGCCAACTGCTTCCAGGCGGAGTAGGTTATGTTTCGTTCTCAAGAACTGATGTATATAGATGGCGATTTATTTATTTATTTTTTTTTTTGTGTTTTTGTTTGTTTTTAAAGTTGAAGTGAATTTTACCACAAGTCGCTCAAACCAAATGCCTTTGGGCTTTTCTCCATTATTTTCCAGTTGTCTTCTAGTAACAAAACAATTAATACATTTGCAGACATCATAAAATATGCAGACCTGTTTGCTCTTACGATTTTGGTGTAAAATGTACGATTTTGCGGTGAATACATTATATATACTGTATGTTTATTTTTTTTTACTATTAAGATAATGTATTGAACGATTTTGTGATGATATTCAATGATATTGTACGATTTAAAGAGTTTGAGGGTAAATAGGTCTGAAGATGTCATTGCTGAAAATCAGTCGGAAGAAATGGAAGAACAAAAATATATATTAGTGTAAACGGCGTCCTTTTACTGAAATAATGAAATTGTATGATGGGAATAAATTTAAATTGAATGAATCTAAAACCATAGAAGATATTGATCTTGTGAAAAAAAACTTAAAACATTCCCGATCATTCAGTTTTTATGATAAGGTGAGCAGAAAGACGTCACCACGAATTTGTTTTTGTTTTATGTAAACTTTTCTTTGCTTACCAATCTAAATTGATGACATTCTGTTAGTTTCTCAAGATTACCATCCCGAAAACCCCAATTCCCCATCTTTATTTTGATTTTAAAGATTGTTGAATGAGATTAATATTTTAAAAATAGAAATATTTTTTTTTTTTTTTTTTTTTTTTTTTTTTTTTTTTGTTGTTGTCATGCCTTGCATCTTTAAAAAAATCTTCCAGTTTTATCTCACACTATCTCACACCACTTCACACTGTCTCAATATTCATTCATTTTTCCTTTGTCCTCCGTCCATCTCATTGAGATGATATTGAAGCTTAAATTTTTTTTAAAAATTATTCAATTACCGTACAATAAAAAACTTTAACCTACATTTAATTGAATTAGGCCGTGCTGTCGTCTTAAAACATTATCATTCATGAAGATTAAAACATTTTTTTGTGCGTGCTTAAGGGCGAGCTACCAAACAACTCCTCGTGATCACGTCATCGGTGTTCTCCCTTTGTACCATGTCTACGGTATGGTCTGTGTCCAGTTTTCGGTCTTACACTCTGGCTCAGCTGTCACGTTCCTGCCCAAGTTTGAACCGGAAGTCTTTCTCCAATGTCTTCAGGATAAAAAGGTTAATTTAATAGTTAGAGTTTATTTGAGGTTTATATTTAAAAACACAAAAATGACCGCCTATTACAGAGGTTAGACAAAAAGATGAAAACTTTTTCTGCAACGTAAGATTAACAGAAACTGTTTTGTGGGCGTAAATTTTAGTTGCACAGTAACAACATACTCTCGTATATCAACAACATACTCTCGTATATTAACATCATACTCTCGTATATTTACTTCATTCTCTCGAATATTAACAACTTACTCTCGTATATCAACAGAATGCGCTCGTGTATCAACAGCGTACTCTCGTTTATCAACAACATACTCTCTTATATCAACAACATACTCTCGTATATCAACAACATACTCTCGTATATCAACAACATACTCTCGTATATCAACAACATACTCTCGTATATTAAAAACATACTCTCGTATATCAACAACGTACTCTCGTATATTAACAACATACTCTCGTATATTAACAGCATACTCTCGTATATCAACAACATACTCTTGTATATTTACAACATACTCTTGTATACTAACAACATACTCTCGCATATGGGGCCGTCCATAAAGAATTATCACATTATTAAAATGACTTTAATAGAATAGTTAATTGTCAACAGTTGTCACAGTTATTCATTGAAGCAGTAACTCAATCTAGATTGAATTTGAAAACAAAAATTGCAAAAATTAGACGAGACAATTATATCAAACACATTTATCTGCTGCTTTTTTTATTTACAAAAGGTGAGGTCAAGTTTTAGATAATTTTCGATTATGCAATCTTTTTACACGGGATAAGAAGTAGATTAGCGAAACTTGACCTCACCCAGGGATTAAATAATAAAAAGGAAACAAAACAATTTGACTGAAAAAAAAACTAGATTGACAAATTATGTGACCAACTCTTGTGCTATATTGAATCTGTTTATTATGGGCCTGTGAATTATGTTTTCAAAAATATTCACTGCACATCATCCATCAATGGTGAAGTGAAGTGTCATCCATAGTTACGGCTGGCATCAATCTTTCACCATCATCGTTTCCTGGAAGGATAATTGCAGACAGATCAACTTTATCCTCATCTAGCCACTCAACATTCTCTGAATGTGCATTTTATCTTCTGGCAATAACTGCCATGAGTTCTCTTTTCCTTCTAGCAGTGATTCTCAAAGGACTGATGCGTTTTATCTGAGTTGATTCTGGAACAGTTTAGGTTGGCACATTCTCCCGAGCCCGAGCTCTGTGTTGTACTGCATGTTTATTCAACATTGTTTGTGAGGCAAAGTATAAGTGACATACTTTGCAAATTCGATCAAGTAAGCTGGTCTGCAAAGTTGGACAATAATGATCATATAGTTGTACTTTGAAAACTCCTGTTGATCTCGGCAAGGCTATACATAAAACAAGGCTTCGCAGCAGCATACTAGCGCTCCTAGCGAGAGGAATCGTGAACAACACATTCAGGAGATACGCATTTCATGCTATTTTGACATAAAACTAATTCAAATGTTTCACAAAATTTTTGAAAATTATTTTTAAATCTCTTAAATTCGACTAAAAAAATTAAAAAACAAATTAGAAATAAAGTTTAAAAAAATAAATGTGTGAGGTCACACATGGCCTGACCCCCTCCCCCCTGTCACAAACTGTCACACTTTCTTACACCCCCTCCCTCCCCCTGGAGCGTGACGTACTTTATGGAGGGCCCCTATTAACGACATACTCTCGTATATTAACAGCGTACTTTCGAATATTCAAAACATACTCTCGTATATTAACAAGATACTCTTGTATGTTCACAACATACTCTCGTATATTAACAACATACTCACGTTTATAAATTTCCGAAAACCACCACGTGACTGTCATCCATTTCAGATCACACTTGCCCATTTGGTGCCGCCTTTGGTAGTATTCCTGGCCAAACATCCTTTAGTCGCCGGGTACGATTTAACCAATCTGAAGAAGGTGTTCAGTGGCGCAGCTCCCTTGGGAGCAGAACTGACCGTTGAACTTCAGAAGAGACTGCATCACGGAGTCCAGGTAAACCAAGGTAAACTAGTTGAATATCCAATTTATATTTGAAAACGTTACAGAAATAGCTAAACATTAGGGTAATAGTAGAAGTTGAATGAAAAAAAAATCTTTTTTTTTAGCTCACGTGACATAGCTCATGTGACATAGCTCATGTGACATAGCTCATGTGACATAGCTCATGTGACATAGCTCATGTGACATAGCTCATGTGACATAGCTCATGTTTTTGTTTACAATATTTCGCCTGACAGTGCGCTCAACCCTCCCCCCCCCCCACTATTTGAGATGCCACATGTTGTTGTTTTATTTACAGTTTATGGTCTGACAGAGACGTGTGGGGTCACAAATGTTGACACTACAGGAACTCCTGGCTCTATCGGTACATTGGTGACGAACACGTTAGGAAAGGTTAGATATCAGGAGATTATACCACTTATATAAAATTTAAAAAAAAAACAAAAACACATTAATCCATATAATCAGCAAATTGCCCTCAGACAACGAGATAAAACTGACAACATGTGGAATGACTTGGAGAGAGTGGGTCAATCTCCCCTAGGGGGTTTTAAAGCTAGGAGTTCTTAAAAAATACACAGTATGTCATCCAAAGAATACCTTTGTGGATTACCTCCCCTAGGAGTTTTAAAGCTTTATGGGCGATGACGCAGTATATCGTCTGATTCAATCGTTTCAATCTTTCTATGAAACGGAAAAAAAATATCATTCTTAAATTGTTACAGACATCATATTTAACTTTTTGTTTTTTTGAAACAGATTGTTGATTTTAGGACGAGCAAAATCCTCGGACCAGGAGAATCCGGAGAACTGTGCGTGAAAGGACCGCAGGTGATGAAAGGATACTACAATAATAAACAAGCAACAGATGAGATGGTAGATCCTGATGGATGGTTACATACAGGTAGAATAGTGGGATATAACAGCTGGTTACATACGGGCAGGATATTGGGATGTAACAGCTGGTTACATACGGGTAGGACATTGGGATATGACAGCTTGGTTACATACGGGTAGGACATTGGGATATGACAGCTGGTTACATAAGGGTAGGACATTAGGATATGACAGCTGGTTACATACGGGTAGGACATTGGGATATGACAGCTGGTTACATAAGGGTAGGACATTGGGATATGACAGCTGGTTACATACGGGTAGGACATTGGGATATGACAGCTGGTTACGTACGGGTAGGACATTGGATTATGACAGCTGGTTACGTACGGGTAGGACATTGGGATATGACAGCTGGTTACATACGGGTGGGACATTGGGATATGACAGCTGGTTACATACGGGTAGGACATTGGGATATGACAGCTGGTTACATACGGGTGGGACATTGGGATATGACAGCTGGTTACATACGGGTGGGACATTGAGATATGACAGCTGGTTACATACGGGTGGGACATTGGGATATGACAGCTGGTTACATACGGGTAGGACATTGGGATATGACAGCTGGTTACATACGGGTAGGACATTGGGATATCGTTGCGGCTACAAGTGCGTAAGATCAGAAGTATGTCAGTGTTCAGAAGTATGTCAGTGTTCAGAAGTAAGTCAGTGTTCAGAAGTATGTCAGTGTTCAGAAGTATGTCAGTGTTCAGAAGTATGTCAGTGTTCAGAAGTATGTCAGTGTTCAGAAGTATGTCAGTGTTCAGAAGTATGTCAGTGTTCATTGCATACAGATGGGAATAAAATATCTCAGTTTCATCGGAATTCTTTTAGACACTTTTCATTGTAATTAAATATTTTGATAAGTAAAGCTAACTAAAACAAGTTATTTGGACATTTTTGGTTAGCTCCCGTCATAGTTGATCTATTGTATCGATTCTCATGACAGGAGATATTGGATACTTTACACGCGATGGCCTTGTGTTTATCAAGGACAGGCTCAAAGAGATAATCAAATACAAAGGTTTTCAGGTATTTCAGATTAACGCATCAGTAACTTTAGGATTATATTTGCGATGAATTCATAATCCAAATCTTGATATTCCTGACAGAATCCAGAATCTTGTAATGCGCTGTGGCATTTGTTTTTGTTATGAATTACAGTTACAAATATTGAATGATGATTTTGTTTTTTTATTAACTATTTGAAATTAATCATTGATTAATTCTATCCTTGTTAGGGAGTAATCCAAGGGCACATGAAATAAACATGCGCAATAAAGTATTTAAAATTATTCGGTGATGTTGTCATTTAAAAAAAAAACAACTCGAAATTAAAAGTTCGTGAACAATTTATTTGAGGGTATTTAAGGTCATGTCAGCATATACATGTTTTCATACTGGTCAATTTTTTTTTTTTTTAATTTAACTTTTAGTTTAAATAAATTTAAGATAAAGGCTCATCTATTGAAAGTTTATGGAGAAATTATTTGCGTATTCTATTTTATTTACAACAGTATTATGCAGTGGCGTAGGAACGGGGGTCAAAGGTGGCAGTCCGCCCCATGGGCACTAACCCTAGCTACGCCACTGTTTTAAGGGGTCTCAAAATAAAATAAATAAAGACAACATTTATTTTATCAAATTTGTAAACCAGGTGGCCCCAGCAGAACTGGAAGCTTTACTTCTTGGACACCCTGAGGTTCAGGATGTTGCTGTCATTGGAGTACCTGATGAAAGTTCTGGAGAACTGCCAAAAGCTTTCGTAGTTAAGAAACCTGGGTCAAGGGTCACTGAACGGGAGATCTTGAAATTCGTTGAAGGTACGGGAATTCATTTACAGTAGTTTCAAATAACGTTCGCCAGTAAATGAAATCGGAATTTTAGCTTCTTTGAAATGAAATTATCGATAATTCATAGTCTAATAAATCTAATGTAAAACTCATTTCAAGCGCACTTCGAGTATTCTAGTAAGTACAAATATGTCGTTCAGAAACTAGTCCACAATATTGAGTGGCCCATAGTTGGAACGGGATAAAATATAATTTTAGCATACTTAATATTGTTACAGAGAGCTTGTTTACACAATATTTCTCGTACGTGCCCTCTGATTGACCCCGCATGAGACGCTGTGTTCACAAAGGGGCGTGGCTTAGGCCTTTGAAGTATCCTTGTATACACCGCCAGCCACTAAAAATAATTAATCTGTTCCAAATAGTATTTGGTAGAATGATTGGGATTTTTCTCGAAATGTCTCGAAGGCAGGGCTTGGGCTATCTGTTCCAAATAGTATTTGGTAGAATGATTGGGATTTTTCTCGAAATGTCTCGAAGGCAGGGCTTGGGCGTCGGTAGACCCACCTATATAAGGGATTGACAGGCACGGACGAGGGACGGAGATTTTTTTAGATAGATTTTCTTAACATTACGAGGCGTGTTTTATTCTTTGTGTATTTGTGTGCTCCTACTTATATGTGTTTATTTCGCATTATTTATTGGCATCATTATTTCTAATTGTATTAACTGTGTACCGGTACGACATCTGCCATACTGTAAGTTGAAGATTGTAATTTAATTTTATTTTATTTTGTAATTATCTTAAGACATAATAAATCTTAATTAATTGTAACTAGAAACTGTTTTGGGTCGTATCTTTAATATTGTTGATTATATGGTATCGTCCTTTGTTGGGCACTGTTTACAACGAGCCAATTAAAATTAAAATAGGAGATTAATTTCTCCCAATACAAGTCAGTGCGTAACAATATACATAAACTTAATTGTTACTTAAAAGTTCTTTGACTTCATATCATTCCTTTACCTTAAACAGTAAACTTAGAAAATACTTCATCCTTTCATGTCAGGGGTCAACTCCATGGTCCCCAACTAAAGGAGAACAAAAAATCCGGACCAAAGTGATAACAATAAAAAAATGGAGCCATTCTCAAATGTGAGCTAATCACATTTCTCATAAAGCTAAAATGTCATGTGCAGGTCTCACAGCTGCTAGATTTTAAATATAGTTTTAAAAATAACATAACAATTACAGAAAAATAATGTATTTCAAAAATAGTTTCTTGAATAAAACATGCTCTGCCCTTTACCGTTAATAGATCATTTTAATCCCGGGAAAGGGGTGCATATATTTTTTGAAATAGAGAAGAGCTGCGCGCTTCAATCAGGTAAATAAACTCTTCTTCTGGTAGATGATATTTTGCCCTTAAAAGTATAATAAAGAAGGGGGCGAAAAAGGGAACGACAAAATACAACAAAATAAGTAGACTTATTAATCTCATGAATTCCTTCATGTTCTCGAACTCTCCACAGCTGAAGAAGACTTCCTGCAGACACGTTCGCTGTTTGATTGTGTCCCTTTTTTCAGGTTTTCCCCTACCTTATACTAATCATATCGTTTTAGCTTTAAAAGACTGTCTTTTATGTTTCAGATCGCGTTTCCCCCATTAAAAGACTGCGTGGAGGTGTCACGTTTGTCGGGGGAATTCCCAAAAATCCAAGTGGCAAAATCTTGAGGAAAACCTTGAAGGCCAAGTATCTGTAGCTCGAGGGGAGATGACATCATATAGTCACTATTCCACTGTAGATTAGCTAGTTGGGACATGATGTGTAGATTGGGCAAGATGTGGGAAAATGCGCGAATGGGCAAGATGTGCAGATGTGGCAAAGGTGAATATGGGGTAAGATGTGCATATGTGGAAAAGGTGAATATGGGGGCAAGGAGTGTAGATTTGAGTAAAGGTGAAGATAGGGCTAGATGTGCATATATGACAAGGGGTGTAAATCAGATAAAGGTCCAGATAGGGCATGGTGTGGAGATGGGGCAAGATGTGCAACTGGGGCAACGGGTGCAGATGGGGCTAGATGTGCAGATGGGGAAAAGGTGAAGATAGAGATGTATGTGAACATGGAACAAGATGTAGAGATGGGTACGCAGTATATATGGGGCTAAATGTGTAGTTGGGGCAAGCAGTATATATGGGACTAGATTGTAGATGGGGCAAGCAGTATATTGAAATGGCTAGAAAGACTTTGATATTGTATGCTTGTAATTAGTTTTTGTAGTGTTGTGTTTGTTTTAAATGTGGTGAATTATAGATTTGTTTTTTGTTGACTTTGTACCGCGCTTCGAGCCTTTGGGGATGAAGCGTGTTTTTTTAAATGAACTTTATTATTATTATTATTATTATATATAGCACTAGATGTGTAGAGGGTGTGTTGGAGTTACGCTCGTTTGCAAGAGGTGCCAAGGGTTTGTTAGATTTTCCAAATGCTGTGATTTTTTTTAGTTAACTTGATTATGCAGTTATTTACAGAATCTAAATTTTGGGCCTTTAGTTATAGAGAAATAGTTTTATCTCAAGTGAGACTAAAAATAAATAGTGACATGTAAATAATATGATTAAGAGTGCAAAGTTCAAAGTTCAGTGATAACATTTACACTTTTGTTGCCGTTTAAGGCGCATGAAATAACAGAAAATAAATTGTTAATACATAAAACAAACTGACTTTGTATTTTCTGAAGAATTTTTTTAATAATTTTTTTTTCTTTTTAATTAAAAATAAAATTCTTAAAAGAAAATACTGACTTAGTATTTTCTTAATAATTTATTTTAGTTATTTCTTGACTTCTAAGAATATTTAAATTTAATTTGTTTTTCTACATAATTATAGTTTTCCTTAAACTATTTAATTTATTTAGTGATGTACACGTCATTTCGTATTTAATGAAATGAAACTCAAGGCAGATGTGTAGCCATCAAGACGTAAGATATGACCGAGTTCACTGCTATTTTTGGGTTTTTAAGCAACTTATTAAACTTTATAGGAAATGAAATTCTCCGAGGTGTCACTATGGGGTGCGGGGGTGTTGGTCGTACCGAGTTAAACTCACGCGGGGTCAGGGGCACACCTAGTGAAAAAAATTTTTTTTAAATTTATAAAGAGTACGCTCGAGACGGTTTCATGTCAGAACTCAATTAAATACATGAGCAAGGAGCCTCTAAAACAGGGTGTCACCGCTGCTCCAGAGCAGGCAGACTCGTATGATGACCATTGGGAAGTCTGTGGTGATGCTGACACAATGATTTTTACCTGACTGTGGGGTGGGGGGGGGCAGCAAGTCACCAACCCTTGTGGCGCCGCTGGAAAATGCCATCCTTTAAATGCTTACATGTGTACGTTTGCGTTAATTTAAGTTCATATCTTTTAGATTTTTTTTACTTAAAACTTGAATATCGTTTATCGCTCACCCCCACCAAAACGACAACAAAAGGCCTCCTGAGCAAGGATGCACAGCATGGTGTCTTTGTAAAACTATTACCGCCAACGTGGGTAAAAACAAAAATGTTTAAAAAAAAACAAAAATTGTTTTTCAAAAAGTTCTCAGTTAAATATATAGGTTCGTTCGTATCGGCGAGAGTTCGTAAGGTGAACGTTCGTAGGGTGAGGAGCGTGTTAACTCAAAGAGGAATTTGAAATTTGAAAGTCGAAAAGAAAATAAACAAACGTAACATTGCGAACGTGTCTACATGATTTGTAATGCGATCTCACAAATGAGCCCCACAATTTGCCACACAAAAGCCCCAAAATGGGCCACAACTAAACCCCACAATTTTTCACAACTAAGCCCCGCAATTTGCCATAAATAAGACCCACAAATTGCCACAAATAAGCCCCACAATGTGCCACAACTTAGCCACACAATTTTTCACAAATAAGCCCCACAATTTGCCACAAATAAGCCCCACAATTTGCCACAAGTAAGCCCCACAATGTGCCACAACTTAGCCACACAATTTTTCACAAATAAGCCCCACAATTTGCCACAAATAAGCCCCACAATGTGCCACAAATAAGCCCCACAATTTGCCACAAACAAGCCCCAAAATGGGCCACAAATGAGCTCCACAATCGACCACAAGTGGGTTCCCTAACTTGCCACAAATGAGCCCCAGCTTGTGCCACAACTGAGCCCCACAATTTGCCACAAATGGACCCGTTAATTTGCGACAAATGGTGAGTTGTCTTGAGATGGGAATAGCCTGGCAACTCTTGCTAAGTTCGCAGTGAATGCAGGGTAAACCACATCGTCTTTACATCACTCTCTATCGTGCCAACTCCTTCTCTTACTTAACCCCAGCCATCTGATGATCTACAAGTCCCCTGCTCACTCCATCCCCACATTTAAAGATCTGCTAGCCTCTTCCTCAACATCCTCACCCCCGTCCACCCATGTAATGATCTACAAGCCTCCTCCTCACCCATCCTTACGTGTAAAGATATGCCAGTCCCCTCTTCACTCCATCTACCCATGTGAAGATCTACTATAGGCTCCTCCTCACCCCCTTCACGGATGCAAAGATCTACTATAGGCTCCTCCTCACCCACTTCACGGATGCAAAGATCTACTATAGGCTCCTCCTCACCCCCTTCACGGATGCAAAGATCTACTATAGGCTCCTCCTCACCCCCTTCACGGATGCACAGATCTACTATAGGCTCCTCCTCACCCCTTTTTTGGCCCCCCCCCCCCCCCCCCCCACTCCTTGCCAATTCTTGGCATTCAAAGATAAAAGCTTAAGTTTTGTCCACATTACCAATGTTCACCCCTTAATATAACCTAAGCTCACTTAAGGCACAGGGATTGTAGGCGCATCTTTGATGGATCTGGTTGTAGTTGTTTGAAAATCCAAAATAAACTTTTCACCTTTATTGAATTAGTGAGAAATTTATGGTGCTACAACCATCCTCAGATAAATCACATATTAATAGATGTTGAAGGCTTTTCTAAATGGTATACTATCTTCTTTACAGAATTATTTCCAACTCTATACAATTCATTAGAAAAAAACAAAAACAACTAGGGGTTTTAAAAAGCCATAAAAATTCATTGACATTTTCTATAACTAAGCAAGTAGTGCCCTGTTTTTGTGTCTGTGTGTGTCTGTGTTTCTTTAACACTTAAAATTTATATATATTTTTTAAAAATTGTAATTGCTGAAACAGTATTCTTATAATTTAGTTCTTTTTTTCTCCCACCGGAAATAGATCCGCATATTTGATAATGACGTAGTTTAAATAAATAAAACGCTTAAATTATAAATTATAAAACTTTAGTCTACTATCTGGAAGCATCTAAACATGTGGGGGAAATAATAATTATTATTTATTTATTTTTGGGTTGGTAGGCACACAAATGAAGCCCGTGCGTTTTGAGTTGATATGAAGAATTCTTGAGATGGGGGTAGCGAGCACCAGTGATGATTTCAGAATTGTTCCCCCGGGGGTGGGGCACTTCAGATTTTTCCGGGGGGGGGGGCGGTGCCAGCAGTGCAAGTTGATTTATTGTTGGACATATTTTTGCTCGGGGTGGGGGGGGTGGGGGATTTGGCTTTCCCAATTCCCCCCTCCCCTCTGGAGATCTAGCGGAAAGAAACCCTGGTGAGCACTCGCCTCACACCCAATCCAACGCTTCGTTCTGCACCCCTCGGCGACCTTGATTTTCCGCCAGTTCCCCCAATCAAAGGGACAGTATCGGCACCTTTTTCTTTACAATTCAGCTTTGTATGTTAGAAATTGGAGGAAAAAAACTCGGTTGGTTTACACAAATATAACCACAGGGGCCGCCACAACCGGAATGACTTTGTGATTAGTTTATGTCTGGTTTCAGAGCTGGCTTTTAGCGAGATTATTCCTAATTTTGACACTACTAGATGCCCTGCCTCCCCCCCCACCCCT
>CAXITT010000151.1:79335-99025 GCA_964033795.1 Lymnaea stagnalis | reverse complement strand
TGTGTGTTTTTTCTTCTTTGATTACCTACCTTTTTTTTTTTTTTACAATCTCTCTCTCTCTCTCTCTGTCTCTCTGTCTATCTCTCTCTTTTTATCTGTCTGTCTGTCTCTCTCTTTCTCCACTTTGGTAGGCTCTACTTTAGCACAGAAGTAACATAAATTCAGAACTGTTTTGTTGTTAAATCAGCATAAAGTGACATTTTCATTCTGTTGTCTTATGAAATGGTTCCTTTTCCCTCTTTAAAATGTTTTCAGCCATTGTCAATCATTTTTAAATGTTTTATCTTGGTGAATTTATTTCTTTGTATTTCTAATTTTAACCCACATTTTTATTTAACTATTATGGATATTAAAAATATTGTTTAAAAAAAAAAAATTCAGTTACAAAAATAGTTAAAGTTTCAGACATTTTCCATTGCTGACGAAAATGAATCGATTCCTAAAAAAATAATCTACCCAATTCAAACAAAAATTATTCTTCTGAATTTGCACAATAAATAATCTTCCTAATTCACAACAACAAAAAATATTCCCAATTCAAACAAAAATGATCTTCCCAATTAACACAAAAATAATCTTCTCAATTTACACAAAAATAATCTTCTACTTTGCACAATATTGGAACATGAGTGAAAACTTACAGATAGAGCTACACCATTAACTATTCTGTTAAACTATTTGTCTATGTTCCAAATTTTTACCTATTATTTGCCTTTTCTTACCCAATGTTGACCTATTAGTTGCCTATACTTACCCAATGTTTGCCTATGTGCAGGTGCCTTGTTTTCCAGCATGTCAACAATAGAGATTTTGTGCACCATGATATCTACCACAGTGTACACACTGATCTACAACGAGACCATCTCCACCTTCAGGGGGGCGATCTTCATAGTCATGGCTGGGCTCTGTTTCATCAACTTATTACTGCTTGGGTAATAATTAGTTATCTTAGTACTGGCAGGGTAATAATTAGTCATCTTCGTAGTGGTGGGGTAATATTTAGTTATATTAGTACTGTTAAAGTAAAAGTAAATAATTTTAGTAAGCCCTATTGCTGTGTGTAATCTTGTATTGCTAAAGTAAGTGTTTTTAATCTTATTACTGCTAGAACATCACTTTATAATCTTAGTACTGCTAGGGTAGCAATTTATTATCTTAGTACTGCTAGGGTAGCAATGTATAATGTTAGTACTGCTTGGGTAGCAATTTATAATCTTAGTACTGCTAGGGTAAAACTATTTATTATCTTAGTACTGCTAGGGTAGCAATTCATAATGTTAGTACTGCTGCGGTAGCAATTTATAATCTTAGTACTGCTAGGGTAAAACTATTTATTATCTTAGTACTGCTAAGGTAGCAATTCATAATGTTAGTACTGCTGCGGTAGCAATTTATAATCTTAGTACTGCTAGGGTAAAACTATTTATTATCTTAGTACTGCTAAGGTAGCAAATTATAATGTTAGTACTGCTGCGGGAGCAATTTATAATCTTAGAACTGCTAGGGTAACAGTTTCTCATCTTAGTTTTTAAAGGGCAACTGTTTATCCTCTTGACATTTGTATTAGGATAACAGTTCAGAATTTTAGTCCCACTAGCACAGCGGTTCTCAACTTGTGGGTCGCGATCCCTTTGGGGGTCGCACAACCCTTTCCAAGGGGTCGCCTAAGACCATCTGAAAACACATATGCTCTACAGTAATCAAGTAGCAACGAAAATAATTTTGTGGCCGGGAGTCGCCACAACATGAGGAACTATATTAAAGGGTCGCGGCATTAGGAAGGTTGAGAACCACTGCACTAGCAAAACTTCTATACTCTTATTTCTACATTCTAGTGGGCAGTAGATGGAATTATTGGAAACAAGCAAAACTTGTGTCACTGGTATCTATGTGCATGTAGTAGAAGTTTGGGGGGTGGGTCTGATGGTAGGGAACATATTAACTGTATTTTACAAATGCTCTACAAGAAGAAAGGCTTTTATCATCACTGGGGAAAATGTTTAGGTCAGGAATAAATAAATATCAGCAACATTTTATTTCATTATAGTTTTGGTAGATTTATATTTGTTTAGTATTTAAATAAATCTACATTTCTTGATTAGATTTTTTAAAATAGACAAGTGCTCATAAAGTTAACGATTTTCCCAGTGTTTTTAAATTTCTACGAGAACCTGATGTGAAGTGCTTCGTATCAGAAGTTGAAGCGCCCGGGGGAGAAGATCAAGATGACGACCCTAACATCCTTAATGAGGAAGAGGCCTGCCCTCTTCTTGACTCCAGTGAATCTCATTAACTCAGGGACATGGCCTGACAAGTTCTGACAAAGTAGGAGCTGGCCAGGGGTTACCAGAATTGACAAGTAGATCTCCAAATGTTTTAACTAACCTCATATTGTGCACTAAACTCATACTGTGCACTAACCACTGTTTGTGTAAACCACATATGACTCTGAACATTAGAAAGCTGCTTGGAAATATAACACTGTCAGAACCCATAATGCCCTTCATTTGCAAAATATCAGATGATGTTGCATTTTTTTCATTTTATAAAATCCCTTTTCTTTATTTTTTTCTTGTGGCCCAGTTCCTGTATTATTATGGTTGGTCCTAAGTTGTGTACCGGCTGGCTTACTTTCGTTGTACAAAAACATCCATTAAATTCCATATTTTCAACACGAATGCATCACAAGTTTTGAAAGGTTCCAAGAGTTGTTTTTTCAAAATTAACCATGTCTAGCGCAAAGTTTTAAAAATTGACTATTAAAATTTGATTCTTTTCGCTGTAAATTCTTAACAAGTCCATGCACATCAACTAGACAAAATCAGGACAACACTAGGATCTCAAAGTTGGGACGAGTTGGCAGATCTTAATTCTCACTTCATATTAAAAAAATGCATTGTAATAAAATATTTTTCTTTTAAATAAAAAAAAAACTCTGCCAAGATACTGATGACATTTATAAACTATAATTTTTCCCTCTTTTTATCTGTTTTTATATGAGAATAAAAGTAATTTTACATAATAAAATAGCAAAAAAGTTTTGACTTTTCCAAGTGTATCTAAATTAGTTACCTTGAAAACGTTCATCTGCGTGACAGTTGGCTTTGTTTGAACCCACCTGAATGTAACTGAAGGGATGAGAAAAAACAACTATTATTCCGCAGTCATGTTTAGGTACTGCAGAGAAAGTGATGATTTAGAAAAGAATTTACTAAAAATGTCTTTCAATACATTAGCCTTGTCAGAGGATATGTACTTGTAAAATATAAGAAAATTTATAAAAAACTGTGTAAAATGTTAATGAACTCAGAAAGTAACATCTTTTAAATATTGGGGGAAAATGTATTTAAATTTTTTATGCAACAACTTGACATATTCTTAACAAATTATTTTATTACATTATTTTTATATATTTTGTAAAATTACAAAAATGTATTTATACAAATCTTTCTGCCTTTGACAATGACTTAATTGTGCTTTATTGTTCATTAAAATGTACAAGTGGAATCTGGTGATGAAAAATAAAAAAATATACGAAAACATCATTTGATTATCTATAGTGTCTGAAAAAATATTTATATATTCTTAAAGTTTGAACTCGGAAGAAAATTTCTTCATCTAGTATGAGGATGTTTAAATTTAAGGTACAAAAGTGCTAAATTTGGTGTTTATATGTGCTAAATCTGATGGTCTTTGTAATTTCTATATATGTGGTAACTAAATGGTGATGTACTAACTCTGGTGGTTTTTATGTGCTAACTATGTGGTGTTTATATGTGCTGGCTATGGTGGTGTTTATATGTGCTAGCTATGGTAGTGTTTATATGTGCTGGCTATGGTTGTGTTCATATGTGCTGGCTATGGTGGTGTTTATATGTGCTGGCTATGGTGGTGTTTATATGTGCTGGCTATGGTGGTGTTTATATGTGCTGGCTATGGTGGTGTTTATATGTGCTGGCTATGGTGGTGTTTATATGGGCTAACTATGGTGGTGTTTATATGTGCTAACTATGGTGGTGTTTATATGTGCTAACTATGGTGGTGTTTATATGTGCTAACTATGGTGGTGTTTATATGTGCTAACTATGGTGGTGTTTATATGTGCTAACTATGGTGGTGTTATATGTGCTAACTGTGGTGTTGTTTTTTTTTAAACTTCCAAGCCTATTGAACTCTAGAGTTTATTTGTTCTAACTCTGGGGGTGCTAACTCTGGTTATTTATGTATGTGCTAGCTCTAGTGGTGCTTAAATGTGCCTACTCTGGTGAGTTTATGGGTAATAAACAGCGGCGACCAGGACAGGGAGTGACCAGGACAGGGTGCCACAAGACAGGGAGTGACCAGGACAGGATGCCACCAGGACAGGGTGCCACCAGGACAGGGTGCCACCAGGACAGAGAGCCACCAGGACAGGGTGCCACCAGGACAGGGAGTGATCAGGACAGGATGCCACTAGGACAGGGTGCCACCAGGACAGTGAGCCACCAGGACAGGGAGTGATCAGGACAAGATGCCACTAGGACAGGGTGCCACCAGGACTGGGAGTGATCAGGACAGGATGCCACTAGGACAGGGTGCCACCAGGACAGGGAGTGATCAGGACAGGATGCCACTAGGACAGGGTGCCACTAGGACAGGGTGCCACCAGGACAGGGAGTGACCAGGACAGGATGACACTAGGACAGGGTGCCACCAGGACAGTGTGCCACCAGGACAGGGAGTGATCAGGACAGGATGCCACTAGGACAGGGTGCCACCAGGACAGGCAGTCATCAGGACAGGGTGCCACTAGGACAGGGTGCCACCAGGACAGGGAGTGATCAGGACAGGATGCCACTAGGACAGGGTGCCACCAGGACAGGGAGTGATCAGGACAGGATGCCACTAGGACAGGGTGCCACCAGGACAAGGTGCCACAAGGACAGGGAGTGATCAGGACAGGGTGCCACCAGGACAGGCTGCCACCAGGACAGGGTGCCACAAGGACAGGGTGCCCCCAGGACAGGGTGCCACCAGGACAGGGTGCCACCAGGACAGGGTGCCACCAGGACAGGGTGCCGCCAGGACAGGGTGCCCCCAGGACAGGGTGCCACCAGGACAGGGTGCCACCAGGACAGGGTGCCACCAGGACAGGGTGCCACCAGGACAGGGTGCCACCAGGACAGGATGCAACTAGGACGGGGGTGACCAGGAACGGGTGCCACCAGGACAGGGACTGACCTGGACAGGGTGCCACAAAAACAGGTTGTCGCCCAACAGAACAGGGTGTCAACAGAGCAGTCAGATTCGGAGTATGTTCGTGGATGAAGTCCAGTTTGGGGTGGAGGGGTGTGGTGGAGGGTTTCACCATGCGTTTACCACGCTGTGTGACACCGACCCTGGTGACGTCACTGCTCAGTAGATCTGCTGACTGGGAACTAGCTTGCCCTCCATTATATCATCTCGTTCTGGCCCTGAGATTCCGCAACTTCCAGCATAAAATACACCACCGGTTTTTTTAGACGGACGGATGCCAAAACATACAGGTACATTTCAATTAACATGTAGCCAAAACCAAGATGACAGTTTGCAAGTTATAACAAAAAGTAGTTTACAAAAATACAAATGAAAAGAAAATGTTTGCCACGAGTTCCGGCACGAAGTTTCTCTTGAAGGTTCTACCTCTCCAGGCGTGTGGTATGTCGACTCCAGTGACCCCGGTGGTAACACAGGCGTGTGGTATGTCGACTCCAGTGACCCTGGTTGTAACACATGTGTGAAATTGTGAAAAATATATTCCTAACAAATCATTTGAATCACCGCAAAAAATTAATGATGTTTTTAAGTATCGCCGACATGTCGGCCCATTAGCGCCGAGCGTCACGAGAAATCTTCTTTTCCGCTGCAGGACTCCAAGCGTGAGCAAGTTAGAACGGGCAGTATTAAATCAACTGACCATACCGACGCATCCAACCAATCATAGAACTGGTGGCCCTCACTCGGCGAGAGTCGAACCCGCTCCCGTCGCGGCAGATTTTTCCACGGCGTGCGAGTGGCTCCGCTGGGACGGTGTGGTGCATACATGGCGCGGTCCCTCGCATTTCTATCTTACCTTCAGTTTTAACTCACACGGAATCACCGCGCTCAAAGTAGTGAGAGCGCCTTGGAAGACAGCGCGCTATTCCTGTGGATTTACCCTGCGGTGTGGCACCACGTGATCTGTGTTCTGTTTCCTTTCCCAACAAGACGCCGCGGTTGTTGTTGGTTTTTTTAATATTTTTTTTTTTACGTCGGTAAATATTGGTTACATTTTATTTACGCGTTGAGGTGGGAAGCGGTGGGTGAAGAAGATAGTGTTTATCTCGCACGTGTTGATGGGCTAGAAGGAAAACTGTTTCATTACAAATGGGACTGGGCTAAACTAGTCTTTTTTTTTTAAAAGTAACTTCTACATTTGTTTTGAACTGCATATTAGTACATTAACTCTAACTTTTGTTGTCAGAGCAGGCACATCCGGAGGATGTTAAATGAATGAGGTCCAGTTTGGGGGGGAGAGGGGGGAGAGTATTAGCTTAATTAGCAGTAATACAAATATAGGCTAGTAGTATAGCATAGGCTAGTAGTATAGCATAGGCTAGTAGTATAGCATAGGCTAGTAGTATAGCATAGGCTAGTAGTATAGCATAGGCTAGTAGTATAGCATAGGCTAGTAGTATAGCAATAGGCTAGTAGTATAGCATAGGCTAGTAGTATAGCATAGGCTAGTAGTATAGCATAGGCTAGTAGTATAGCATAGGCTAGTAGTATAGCATAGGCTAGTAGTATAGCATAGGCTAGTAGTATAGCAGAGGCTAGTAGTATAGCATAGGCTAGTAGTATAGCATAGGCTAGTAGTATAGCATAGGCTAGTAGTATAGCATAGGCTAGTAGTATAGCATAGGCTAGTAGTATAGCAGAGGTAGCGAATGACTTACAAGAAGCGTTCGAGCAGTGGATTTTTATTGCCCTGTCTATTTCATCACTATATCTCACTGGTTTTTCTATTATTTCATCAGTCGATCTATCATGTTATCGACCAGTTTGTTATTTCAGTGGTCAGATTATTATTATATAGTTCTATTAGTTTATCGGTCTGTCTATTATTTCATTGTCGACTATTATTGTATTGTTCAGTCTACGATATAAATGGTCAGTGAATTATTTCATTTTTCAGCCTTTTATTACATCGGCCAGTATATTTTGCTTTTTGATATTTTCATATTTACATTTTCATATATTCAGTTACATATAATTAACCAGTATTTCAAAGTGAACATACTGTTAACTAAATGTGCGAAGTATAGCCCATGAGAGTATAGCACGTGAAAGCACAGCACACACAAGAATAGCACGTGAAAGCACAGCACACAAAAGAATAGCATATGAAAGTATAGCACAGGCTTTCATATACTTTCACTAGAAGGTTCACCAGGCCCGGGCTTTATGTATACAATTATATTACGTTGTTATGTTTACTTGCAATGTCTGATGCATAACCAGGGGCTGTTAGTCTGTGATGCATTATAAGGGGCTGTCAGTCTGTGGTGCATTATAAGGGGCTGTCAGTCTGTGATGCATTACCAGGGGCTGTCAGTGTGTGATGCATTACCAGGGGATGTTGGTCGGTGATGCATTAAAAAAGGGCTGTCAGTCTGTGGTGCATTATAAGGGGCTGTCAGTCAGTGGTGCATTATAAGGGGCTGTCAGTCTGTGGTGCGTTACAAGGGGCTGTCAGTCTGTGATGCATTACCAGGGGGTGTCAGTCTGTGATGAATTACCAGGGGCTTTAAGTCTGTAATGCATCACAAGGGGCCCTAAGTCTGTGATGAATTACAAGGGGCTTTAAGTCTGTAATGCATCACAAGGGGCCCTAAGTCTGTGATGCATCACAAGGGGCTTTAAGTCTGTGATGCATCACAAGGGTCTTTAAGTCTGTAATGCATCACAAGGGGCTTTAAGTCTGTAATGCATCACAAGGGGCCCTAAGTCTGTGATGCATCACAAGGGGCTTTAAGTCTGTAATGCATCACAAGGGGTCCTAAGTCTGTGATGCATCACAAGGGGTCCTAAGTCTGTGATGCATCACACGGGGCTTTAAGTCTATAATGCATCACAAGGGGCTTTCAGCCTGTGATGAATTTTAGTTTTTACTGTGATGCATCACAAGGGGCCCTAAGTCTGTGATGCATCACAAGGGGCCCTAAGTCTGTGATGCATCACAAGGGGCCCTAAGTCTGTGATGCATCACAAGGGGTCCTAAGTCTGTAATGCATCACAAGGGGTCCTAAGTCTGTAATGCATCACAAGGGGTCCTAAGTCTGTAATGCATCACAAGGGGCCCTAAGTCTGTGATGCATCACAAGGGGCCCTAAGTCTGTGATGCATCACAAGGGGCCCTAAGTCTGTGATGCATCACAAGGGGTCCTAAGTCTGTGATGCATCACAAGGGGTCCTAAGTCTGTGATGCATCACACGGGGCTTTAAGTCTATAATGCATCACAAGGGGCTTTCAGCCTGTGATGAATTTTAGTTTTTACTTTAAAAAGCATGTAATTAAACATTTATTAAACTATTTTAAAAATATTTATTTAGTCCTCTATTAGTAAATGCAAATGCCTCACACATAATTAGTGCTGATCTGGAATCCTTGTCAATAAGTAAATGGTTAGACAGGATTTAAAGGGGTGGGGGGATTTCAGTCAGTGACCTGTTCCCCTCCCCACCCCACTTTTTTTCGGCCTCTGATATGGTTGTTAACAACTTGAGTGTAGGTCTTACCTAAGTGTAATCGTCCTTTAAATGGGTCTTCTGTTAAGTTTGAGAATATAAACAGCTTTATGATCACACTGCCCAGCTCCTAATGGAGGAACGAAGGCGGCACTCTCTAAAAGGAACGAAATGTTGCTTGCAGAACTAATAAATGTAGCGATAAGATTTTTGAACATAACAGAAACCTCGTCCTGTCTTGTGACTTGAACAAATTTTACGGTGAATGTATACCCCCCCCCCTTCCCTTAACCCCCCACCACCCTTCTCTACAGCTGTGAGATAAACCCCCCACCACACCGCCCCCCCCCCACATGCCCTCCATCAATTCCGTCGGTACAGCGTGAAGCCAAGGTCGTATGAATCAATACTTTCATTGATCACTCAAGCCATTGCTCACGAGAAGAAGCATTTGAAATGTTTCATTCGAATGCATTTGTTTGTCTATAGATGGAGCCTTTCATACTCTGGCCCTGCTCTGATGGTGTGTGTGTGCATAACCACATAGTGATCACGTAATACCACACAACAACCACATATTAAAAATACGGTGATCGCATAGTTATGGCGTAGTCACCCCAATGTCTCTCTGCTGTTTAGCCTCAAAATGTAAGGGGGCGGGCCGTAATACTTTATGAAAAAGTGTGCGGGCAGAAAGAAAATAGGACAGGGAGGGGGGGGGGAGACTATTAAAGAAATAGTAAAGAATATGTCGTAGATTCGTGGGCCTCAAAGTGGGTGTTGGCGGGCCGTATGATGTGCAGGCCTGTCCTGAAGCCATCACGCCGGAAATGTCTTTAGCACAGCTTTCCTTATCGCGGTAAATGTATTTTATTTTGATAAAATTTTTATGTACAGCGCAGTGAGCCCAGCCCTAGGCTGGGGTACCGCGCTATATAAGACCTCTTATTATTATTATTATTATTATGAAAGCGTTGGCACCACTCGTGATATCAACGCCTGCACACCTCATTGTGTAGCGGCAGTCAAGTCGCTCCGTCACGCTCTGACAGTTCGTCGTAAAGAAGCTCTCAGGAAATGAGTTGTGTTCATTCACTCAACATGACCAGGCCAGTCAAAAGATCCATTGAATGGAAGTCGGGAACTGTCCTGCACATTTTGTCCGTGCTAGATCTCTGGCATGGGCACTTTGTCTTGTTGATCACTGAGTAGACAGTATAGAACGTGCCGCAGACATCTGTGACAGTAAAGGTGACCGCTTGACTGACCTGCATGGTTGTCTTTTGTACTGAATGAACTTAGTCACCTGATTGACCGCGTTGTCGTCATGTCGTCCGACCGGACGTGGGGAGTAGTTTTCATGAATGTCTAAACTTAAATGTGTGAATAAGTTATGTTTGCATAACTGGAGTAAGTGATCACGTGATGTGGGGTGTAAAAAGAATGGAGAAAGGGAGAATAATGTCAGTTACTAGGTACACCACACCCTTGAGTGTTCACATGATATTATAATGCTATTGCAACATCCAAGGTGGAAGCCGATGGGGTTCTAGTCGTGGCTTGCATAGGTCGACCACACTTCCGTGTTGTACAGGAATGTACCATTAAGCATACGTGCATGGTCCACACTCAGGTGGGTCACTGCTGTGAGGTTAATGCTGCTAAAGAACCAGGAATAGGAGCAGCCAGAGTGATCAATACAATTGATCGTGGGCCCTCAAAATATAGAAGGGTAGAAGAAGAGAACCGCTTGTTTACATCTGGACATTGCTTGGTGCTCATCCTGCCGTTTACATCCATTACTGTGGCGCTACAGCCCATGTACGGCTTTGGCCTGCCTCACCACTTCCTTCCACTCAGACCTAACTAATGCCTTTCTTTTCCATGCTTGGACTTTCAGCTGGTGTAGATCTTTTTCCACATCATATATCCACCTAAGCCTAGGCCTGCCTTTGAGCTTTTTTCCTCTGGGGTATTGGTGATGTACCCTCTTCGTTCCTCTGTCATTTGACATTCTCTTTAAGTGTCCTGCCCAGCGTAGCCTGCCTCTTTTTATTTCTTGCTACTATCGTGGTATCCTGATATATACTGTATAATTCACGGTTGGTTCGTATTCTCCATCCATATTCATCCTTTGTTGGTCCATATATTTTCTTAAGAACTTTCCTCTCTCATGTGTTTAATAGGTTTTCTGCTATTGTTGTTAGGGTCCAAGTTTCCCTTGCATATGTTACAACTGGTCTGATCACAGTTTTATAAATAGTTTTCTTTGTTTCTCTTGTAATGTTTTTGCTTTTGAGAATTTTCTGACTACTGAAGTATGCCCTGTTTCCGGCTGATATTCTTCTTTTATTTCTGTTAGTCTTGAGTCTAACGGTACCCGGGTGTGAATGGCGGCACTGCGTGTCTGGGTCCATTTTGACCCAGTGCTATTCGGATGTCATTTCGGGTAGTTTATTTTAGTTAAACTGAAGAATTAAGTTTACAAACATATAGTCCATTCAATTATCTTTCATTTGATAATTCCTTTTGTCTTACAAACCCAACAATAACATTTCAAATAGTTTTTTTTAATCCTAACCTCTAACTTCTGGTACCCGGGTACGAATCGCCACTTCGTTTAAATATAGTTGTACTGAAAATAAGTAATGGTAAAAGGGGCACCGTAGGATTACATGATTTTTTTTTTTAAGAGCCCGCAACAATGCATGATTTCGTTTAGGGTTGATACCACTAAACAAGATTGTAATCATCATCATCAATGGAACCACAGGCCACGGAGGACTTTGCAATGCCGATCCATGGCTTTTCGTCTCCACTCATGGAATCTCAGCTGATTTGCGACTCCATATCACCAATCATCTACTTATCATCAGTCATCTACTTATTATCAGTTATCTACTTATCTCAGTTCCGGTGTAGCGATGAGCCGTCTGCCCCTTTGGTTTCTGTCAGTCAATAAAATGTATCACATTGATATACATTTATGTGTACCTATTTCGCGCCCAGCACGGATCAGAAGGCCGGGCTAGACCTTCGCCACAAAATAGACGCCATGTTGTGAGCCGTTATTGGAATGTGACCTGAAACCAGAAATAAAAGGTAACAAACCACGCACGCCAGGTGGGAAACTGGCTTAACCCAGATTCAGACACATTTGATATTCTTCGATTTTTCATTAAAATTATTTTTAAAATTTTTCATTTATTGTTGTAGAAGATTACGTGAACTCATTGCAGTTAGCTTAGTGTCTGATAACTGACAGCGTTCTTTGGGTGAAATGTTTAGACGTGATATGACAATCTTAAGTAACCTCTGAACTCCTTGTTCTCTGGAGAATATATGGACTAGCTGCTCACGTTGTGATGTAGAGAATATGTCGGTTAGCTGCTCACCTTATTACGTGGGGGGATATGTCGACTAGCTGCTCACCTTTTGTGGGGGATATGTCAACTAGCTGCTCACCTTTTGTGGGGGATATGTCGACTAGCTGCTCACCTTATTATGTGGGGGATATGTCGACTAGCTGCTCACCTTATTATGTGGGGGATATGTCGACTAGCTGCTCACCTTCTTATCACCCCCTATACAGCTGATCGACGAGACCTTATTATGTGGGGGATATGTCGACTAGCTGCTCACCTTATTATGTGGGGGATATGTCGACTAGCTGCTCACCTTATTATGTGGGGGATATGTCGACTAACTGCTCACCTTATTATGTGGGGGATATGTCGACTAGCTGCTCACCTTATTATGTGGGGGATATGTCGACTAGCTGCTCACCTTATTATGTGGGGGATATGTCGACTAGCTGCTCACCTTCCTGTATGGGAAAATTTTGTCTAGCGGTTACTATTGCTATCTGGGAACATGCTGACAATTAATTTGCTTTGTGGTAAATTTAGACTATGAGGTAATAACTCATGCTTACATGTGGAATATGTCGGCTAGCGGCTACAATTAGTGGAATGTGTCGGCTAGCGGCTACAATTAGTCGTAATGTGTCGGCTAGCGGCTACAAATAGTCGGAATATGTCGGCTAGCGGCTACAATTAGTTGAATGTGTCGTCTAGCGGCTACAATTAGTCGTAATGTGTCGGCTAGCGGCTACAATTAGTGGAATGTGTCGGCTAGCGGCTACAAATAGTCGTAATGTGTCGGCTAGCGGCTACAATTAGTGGAATGTGTCGGCTAGCGGCTACAATTAGTGGAATGTGTTGGCGAAACTTGAGAATATAAACAAAAAATCAGACAACAAATCTGAGGGATTCCCAGATAATATTGTATGCATCAAAAACAGTTTTTTTATATTTTAAATTGCACATCGAGTCTTGCAAGGGGCAGACAATCGGCTCATCAGTTTATCTTTACATTCCACTGCCATCCTCCAGGGCTCATTACTCCCCCTGGTGTCATGTTGATGATTGACGTCACAAGGAAGAGGCGTCATAATCTCCCATTGATCAATCCATTACCGATGTGGGCAATAATTATGTAGTGGGCATTTTGACAACATAGGGATGGGCCTGGGTTGTGGGGGGGGGGAGGGATTGAAATAACAACACAACAACATTTTCTTGTTGTGATAACCGATTTGAATGACTAGACCTTGGATAGAATGATGATCATTGTAAACAAAAAAGTGCGATCAATATGTTTTTCCTTAGTAATGGAGACGTGCCTCTTGGGCATTGGGACGTCACAGAGTGGGGCAGTAGTGGCAGGGTCAAGAAGGATTGTTGAGGAGACGCAAGTGGTACTTCTGGCATCAGGGACAAAGTTATGTTGAAAAGTAAAATGGGGAATGCAAGGAAGAAAATAGCGTTAAGAGACTCATAGGTTGTCTTTTATGTTACATCTCATTGACTGGGATATCTCTTAAAATATTACCTCTCGTAGACTGGACTGTCTCTTAAATATTACCGCTCATCGACTGGACTGTCTCTTAATATATTACCTATCATTGACTGGGGTGTCTCTTAATATATTACCTCTCATTGACTGGACTGACTCTTAAAATATTACATCTCATAGACTGGACTGTCTCTTAAATATTACCTCTCATTGACTGGAGTGTCTCTTAAAATATTACCTCTCATTGACTGGACTGTCTCTTAAATATTACCTCTCATTGACTGGAGTGTCTCTTAAAATATTACCTCTCATTGACTGGAACTCATCACCCATGTTCAACTACGTTTACTTGAACTCATCACCCATGTTCAACTAAGTTTACTTGGACCTCATCACCCATGTTTATAAGCTTTCTTCACCAGGCTATCAAATTCTGGCAAGTCATGTTTTTAATTTCATGAAGTAAACAAACAAAACTAATTGGATACAGGGATTCTAAAAAAAAATTATTTCCCTACATTTGGGTGTGCTCTTAGGTAATTTAATATTCTAAAGCAGGGGTTCTTAACCTTTGAAAAGCGCCAGGCCCCCTCTTGATTCCAAAACAAATAGCGTACACCCCCAAAAAAACGAATCAAACTTCAAATAATTTCTGTACCCCCTGACACTGCCTCGGCGTCCCCCCCCCCACCCACCACACACCCCAGGGGATGATGGTGGTGGTGGATTCCTTGCATAGCGCTTGTGTCCATGCCATTCTAGCATGCTCAAAGCGCTCTGATGTCTTACACCCCTCGTTAAGTAGTATGAAGCACCCCTGTTCTAAGGTATATTTTTATTCAAGTTAAAGTTATATACCATGAGTGTGGCTCGGGGCTCTTTCTAGGTCTAATGTTATTGGAGATGGTGAACTGTTTATGTTAGTAACTGCCGCCCGAATCCACACACTTAAAAACAAAGGTCAAATAGCAACCGACCTTGCCCTTTGTCTGGACGCACTTAGCCCAGACATCCGGGCAAAGCGAAAACTCAAACAACCCTTGACAGCCAGCCGTGAACATAGTAAACAAATAAGAAAACAAAATGATAGCAAGAGGAGAGAACGGCCTGTTTGTCAACATGGGACCGACCACGAGCTTATGAAACATGTTTCTTTACTTAATTAGTGTTGGTACATTCTATAGTAAAGCTCATTTTAGTTATAGGATGGTATTTCCATTTTTTTTTAAAAAAGAGAGAGATTACACTCTAGAAACTAGAAATGTATCCTTATGCCGTGAATTTAGTATAGAATTGAGAGTATAGGAACTGGAATGGTTTCAGGCTGCATGCGTAGCCCCTTCTTGATTAGACAAAAGGTTTAAGTCCAGAAAGAATGCTCCAAAATTTCTAATTTTTGCCTGAACTTCTGATTCAAAGTTCATACTAACAAATCAATGTCTTCAAATAATGGATAACATATCACCACACTGTCTCGGTTGTTCAAGGAAGATGTTACGGTATCCTAGTGTGAGCGAAACAAGTTATAAAACGTACCCAACCAAACAACTCTTCAGAATGGTGTTTGTCATGCAGCCAGTGACACCCGTGCACAGTTTTGGCGGTTTCGCAACTGTTGAAAGATATTACAGTCAATGAGCAACAAACAACATTTTTTGTGCTCATCAAGCTTACCATAAACATGACTATTATATCTGAAGAGTCTAAACTTTGTTCAAGAGAATTTATCAATTTATCAGTACCCTGGCGGAAAAGGTCGATTGGTTGGGTTGAGTTGACTACATAAATGTCGTCGATTGGTTGGGTTTGGGTGACTACATAAATGTCGTCGATTGGTTGGGTTTAGGTGACTACATAAATGTCGTCGATTGGTTGGGTTTAGGTGACTACATAAATGTCGTCGATTGGTTGGGTTTAGGTGACTACATAAATGTCGTCGCTTGGTTGGGTTGAGGAGACCACATAAATATCGTCGCTTGGTTGGGTTGAGGAGACCACATGAATGTCGTCTATTGGTTGGGTTGAGGAGAGTACATAAATGTCCTGTAAGGCTCCCACACATGGAAAAAGAATTTTAGCGGGGGGGGGGGGGTGGGGGTGGTATGGGGCCCGGGGGGGGTGGGCTATTCGTGCAAGTAAACTGCATTTCCGATCAATTTCGCTTCCATAAATCTCTTTGAAAATAAGGTAAAAAAGATGGAGTACCAGACCAGCACACGGAGGCCATCTGCAAGCTGCACGGTGTTGTTGGGCCTAGGAGAGCGGAGGGTCGGTGATCTACAGCTTTGTTCTGATAGTATGTGCAGCTGTTCTCAATCTGTGGCACACGTTTATAGGTCGGACTCGACGATATCTGTTTAAATAATGTAGAGTGGCTTCCGAACTTCCTTGAGACCTTTCCACTGCCATGTTCATTTGACAAGTGCAAGCTGACACGGGATAGCTCGCTATGCACAATACAACTTTACCGTAAGCCTTAGTTATGACACACTTGGTCAAATGCTCATTTAGCCTTGTTCAAATATTCATTCAGCGTTGGTCAACTTTTCATTTAGCCAATGGTCAAATAAATATTTAACGTTGGTCAAATGCTCATTCAGCCTTGGTCAGCTATCCATTTAGCCTTGGCCAACTATTCTTTAAGCCCTGTCAAAGACTTATTTAACATTTGTCAAATATTTAGCCTTGGTTAAGTACTCATTTAGCCTTTGTCAAATACTTAATTATGCTTGATGAAATACGTATTTAGCCTCGTTGAGTGCTATCTATATGAAATACGTATTTAGCCTCGTTGAGTGCTATCTATATGAAATACGTATTTGGCCTCGTTGAGTGCTATCTATATGAAATACGTATTTGGCCTCGTTGAGTGCTATCTATATGAAATACGTATTTGGCCTCGTTGAGTGCTATCTATATGAAATACGTATTTGGCCTCGTTGAGTGCTATCTATATGAAATACGTATTTGGCCTCGTTGAGTGCTATCTATATGAAATACGTATTTGGCCTCGTTGAGTGCTATCTATATGAAATACGTATTTGGCCTCGTTGAGTGCTATCTACAACAGTCTTAAATATGTGCGCGCTGCTGAATTGAACGCGTTTGGGTTTTAAGATGGATGCGAATGGAGAGGCTGTTATCGGAGAGTAGCCAGCGCCCAGTGGTGGCCTAAACCGGTTCCAGTTCGTTGTATGTGAATGTGACTACTTGTTTTTTTCTAACCGGATGTAAAAGATAATCAAAATAATAAAAGTGGTATTAAATAATCAGACGCATTGGGGAGTTTTCTCTTTAAATGGCAAAAACATGACTCGTTGCCAGAGGCGTCGCTAGGGTTGGTGTCACCTGGTGCAGTAAGCTTATGATGTCACCCCCACCCCAACCCCACCCCCAACCTCTGTACTCCCCATCATCGGACCTGCAACGAGTAACTGTTAACCAGATCATACGTAATAGTATTGTTTCTAAATTAAGACCTAAAGCAACAGAAGATATAAGAAGAAAACATATCATTGGAGGTATTTAAAAGTTCAAATTAAATTTTTCTGTTTAAAAAAAAAAAAATCAAAATAGTTTTGGAGCTCGGAGCAGAAAGAATATTTTTACAAGCTCTAACCCTCACTCAAGGTCTGGTCAAAAAGACACTGACCCAGAGCTCTGAGCTGTAGCTCCAAATCCATGATTATACGGCCCTTGTTTGTGATTTGAGAAAAGTATTGGTGCATTTCAATCTTAACACGAATAATTAACAGTAACACATCACCCTGCACATTTTTTTTTCCTCCAGTTGATTCCTGAGAATTTCAAAGCAAGGTATTCCGATACCTCTACCGTGTGCCAATTTTCAAACAACTCACGTGGAAAGAAGGGGAGCTCACTCTATTCTATTTTTAGAAACAGAACTGACATCTCGAATGGGAAAAGCTGTGCAAAGTAGCATGAGCGGGGGAACTTCCAGGCTCAAGAATATAGAGTCCTACCTTACCACAGGTACCACCTACCTGAGCTAGGTCTCGCAAACAAATACGGCGAATAAGTTCTGGGCGAGCAGCGCTGGATATTTCGTCACGGGATCTGTGTAAAAGGGGTCAAAGTTCAAAGGGGATAACTCACGCGTCCACTCAGTTGTGAGGACCACTGCACTTGAGCGTCCATCATGAATTGTGGGATATTTTCCAGTTTTGTTCTGGTCATCTTAGGACACATTCATCACGCACAGGTAAATTGTTGGCATTAATTTAGGACAAAATAAAGAAGAAATCTTACAGATGTACTTTGTGTGTTTGCAGTGTGAATGTGTGCCAACATGTTACTGAATGTGCCATGTCAGTATGTTACTAAACATGTGGTGTCAACGTGTTACAGAATGTTTACTGTCAATGTCTTACTAACTGTTGTCGATATTTCACTGATAGTTTGTTGTCTGTATGTTACTGAACGTGTGCTGTCAATTTGTCACAGAATGTGTGTTATCGCCATGTTACTGAATTTTTGCTGTCAATGTCTTACTAACTGTTGTCGATATTTCACTGATAGTTTGTTGTCTGTATGTTACTGAACGTGTGCTGTCAATTTGTCACAGAATGTGTGTTATCGCCATGTTACTGAATTTTTGCTGTCAATGTCTTACAGAATGTGTTTTGTCTGTATGGTACTAATCGTGTGCTGCCAACGTGTTGCTGAATGTGTACTGTGTGAATGTATCCAATGTGTTCTGTCTGTATATAACTGATGTGTTCTGTCTGTATACAAAAGATGTGTCCTTTCAGTATGTGCCCTGTCAGTATGTTCTGTCAGTATGTGTGCTTTAAGGCGGCGGTTCTCAACCTGTGGGTCGCGATCCCAATGGGGTCGTGTGACCCTTTCCCAGGGGTCGCATAAGTCCATCTGAAAACACATATCCTTACAGCTACGAAGTAGCAACGAAAATAATTGGGTGGCTGGGGGGTCGCCACGACACGAGAAACTGTATTAAAGGGTCGCGGCACCAGGAAGGTTGAGAACCACTGCTTTAAGGTATTGATTCAGGGCAACATATTTATTTCGTTAACTGTAAATACGTTTACTTGTTTTATAGAAATGTGCATCCTGGCCTGTTAGCTGAGTATTGACATAGATCATCATGCGTCTTTAAGAAAGATTGTCGATCTGAAACCTTATTTACCTGAAACATTATCTACCTGGAACATTTGCCACCTCAAACACTAGCTAAGTGAAAAAAAAATAGATTCCTCAGTTATTAGATACCTGAATCATTAGCTATTCTGAATCAAAAGCCAACTTAATAATTATCTGCCTGAAATATTAGCTATCTGAATCACAAGCTAACGGAAACATTAGCTACCTTGAACAGAAAACTGACAAAAATAGCTTCGTGAAAAAAATAGTTCAATGCAACATTAACGGCCTAAACATTTTCTATCTGAAACATTTGCAACTTGAAACATTAGCTGTAAACCTGAAACATTAGCTACCTGGAGCATAGCCAAACTGAAATATTAGCTACCGAAAACATTAACAACCTAAACCACTAGCTACCCGAAACCTTATGTACCTGAAAGATTACTTATCGATTATTTCTTTCATTCACTCCTGTCCGCAGGCCGTAAGACATTTGCCAAATAATATTCTAATGATTGTTTTTTCTTTGTTATAATTAATATCTTTCTGCTCCCTGGGCGTCAGGCCTTTGTGCACTGTAACTTGGTAAATTCTGAATCCGACCGTAGGCGCATCCTAAAACACGTCTACTCATACGAACTCCCTGCCTTTCCAACCCACAGGGGCCCCAAGGGGTCGGTCAATGAGGATCAGTAGACCCCGTTCCCTGAAATGACCAACCTGACAAATGAGCAACTGAACAACAAATTCTAGGGGTGAAATCAACAAGTAATCAGGACTTAAGAAACTTATGGGAAAATTTTGAGATGTGGGTCATTCAATTTTGTTGACATGACCTATATTACCCAACATGTTTCCCGGCAGGGACTGACAGACTGACTGAAAGACAGACTGACAGCTTGGTAAAATCCTTCAATTGTCCTTACCCCCCCCCCCCCAAAATAAAATTGGTTTTGTAATTTTT
>CAXITT010000151.1:0-77812 GCA_964033795.1 Lymnaea stagnalis | reverse complement strand
CTATCTCCACTATCTCCGCTATCTCCACTATCTCCTCTATCTCCGCTATCTCCGCTATCTCCTCTATCTCCGCTATCTCCACTATCTCCTCTATCTCCGCTATCTCCACTATCTCCGCTATCTCCACTATCTCCGCTATCTCCACTATCTCCACTATCTCCGCTATATCCACTATCTCCACTATCTCCGCTATCTCCACTATCTCCACTATCTCCACTATCTCCACTATCTCCACTATCTCCGCTATCTCCACTATCTACACTATCTCCGCTATCTCCACTGTCTCCACTATCTCCGCTATCTCCGCTATCTCCACTATCTCCACTATCTCCACTATCTCCACTATCTCCACTATCTCCGCTATCTCCACTATCTCCGCTATCTCCACTATCTCCGCTATCTCCGCTATCTCCACTATCTCCACTATCTCCGCTATCTCCGCTATCTCCGCTATCTCCGCTATCTCCACTATCTCCACTATCTCCGCTATCTCCACTATCTCCACTATCTCCACTATCTCCGCTATCTCCACTATCTCCACTATCTCCGCTATCTCCACTATCTCCACTATCTCCGCTATCTCCACTATCTCCGCTATCTCCACTATCTCCACTATCTCCGCTATCTCCACTATCTCCACTATCTCCGCGATCTCCACTATCTCCGCTATCTTCACTATCTCCACTATCTCCGCTATCTCCACTATCTTCACTATCTCCGCTATCTCCACTATATTCACTATCTCCACTATCTCCACTATCTCCGCTATCCCCACTATCTTCACTATCTCCACTATCTCCACTATCTCCGCTATCTCCCCTATCTTCACTATCTCCGCTATCTCCACTATCTCCACTATCTCCACTATCTCCGCTATCTCCACTATCTCCACTATCTCCGCTATCTCCACTATCTCCGCGTTCTCCACTATCTCCACTATCTCCACTATCTCCGCTATATCCACTATCTCCACTATCTCCGCTATCTCCACTATCTCCACTATCTCCACTATCTCCACTATCTCCGCTATCTCCGCTATCTCCGCCATATCCGCTATCTCCGCTATCTCCTCCATCTCCGCTATCTCCCCTATCTCCACCATTTTCTCCATCTCCGTTATCTCCGCTATCTCCACTATCTCCACTGTCTCCACTGTCTCCACTACCTCCACTACCTCCACTATCTCCACCATCTCCACCATCTCCGCTATCTCCACTATTTCCACTATCTCCACTATCGCCACTATCTCCACTATCTCCGCTATCTCCACTATCTCCACTATCTCCACTATCTCCACTATCTCCCCTATCTCCACCATTTTCTCCATCTCCGTTATCTCCGCTATCTCCACTATCTCCACTATCTCCACTATCTCCACTATCTCCGCTATCTCCACTATCTCCACTATCTCCACTATCTCCGCTATCTGCACTATCTCCGCTATCTCCACTATCTCCACTATCTCCACTATCTCCACTATCTCCACTATCTCCACTATCTCCACTATCTCCGCTATTTCGAGGGCATTATTTAGTCGAGGCAGTTTGTAGAAGTATTTTTATCAAAAGAAAATTTATATTAAAACTATGTTGCAGGAAAGATACTTTGGAAAAAAAAGAGGGGTGGGGGTGAGGGGGTGCTGTAATTAAAGCAATGTTTCTTTCATGTAATCAATAAAAGGAGAATCAAATNGAAGGTAAAGGGGAGGGGGGGGGGGGGGAGACAGTGTACAAGATAAGACTAAATCAATGAAACGATACTCAAATAGGTGGATGAAAAAGTACAAGATTAGACTACATCAATGAAACGATACTCAAATAGGTGGATGAAAAAGTACAAGATTAGACTACATCAATGAAACGATACTCAAATAGGTGGAAGACACTGGACAAGATTAAACTACATCACATCACTGCAGCACGGAAGGAACTAAACAGAAGATAGAGTTATAAACACATTAGCTTGCACCAGCTGGTACGTTTGCCAGGTAATCAGACGAAGCCATAACAGCGATTGAACCTTGGTACTTACATTGGCAATTGTATTGATATTTTCCCTTACTTACATGAGTACGTACATATTTATGCACTTACTTGGATACTGACATGAGTAATTACACAGTACTTACATACTTACATGAGTAATAACATGGGTACTTATATGAGCACTTTTATGGGTACTACATGGGCTAGTTGGTACTTGCATGAGCACTTAGAAGGGTTCTACATGGTCTAGTTGGTACTTATACGAGCACTTACATTGGTATAACACGGGCTAGTTGGTACTTACATGAGCACTTAAATGGGCACTACATGGGCTAGTTGGTACTTATATGAGCACTTTTATGTGCACTACATGGGCCAGTTGGTACTAAAATTAACACTTACATGGGCTCTACAAGGACTAGTTGGTACTTATATGAGCACTTACATGGGATAGTTGGTACTTATATGAGCACTTACATGGGCACTACATGGGCACTACATGGGCTAGTTAGTACTTACATGAGCACTTACTTGGGCACTACATGTGCCAGTTGGTACTTACATGAGCACTTACATGGGCCAGTTGGTACTTATCTGAGCACTTACATGGGCACTACACGGATTAGTTGGTACTTATATGAGCACTTACATGGGTACTACGTGGGCTTTTGAAGAACTTAAAATTGATGGTTTAAGGTGGTAGTTCTCTAGATCTAATTTTAAAAAAAAAAAAACAACAACAAAAAAGAAAACGGGGGAGCATGGGGGTGAAGCACCTGGCTCACCTGGCTCACCTGGCTCACCTGGTGTTTTCGACAAACTAAATACCACTCACCGTATTTGTACTATTTGTATCACGCGCCAAACCGCGCCGACCAGATTTTTGTTTTTAAAATTTGCGACGTTCCTTTGAATTCTGTAATTGTTTGAATTCGTCACTACTGGAGACTGATGACTTTCGCCGTGGGTGGTGACTGACAGATGCCTTTGTCCAATGAGGAACCATGCACCTGTTCTTTGAAGTCGCTAATATGCCCAAAAACTAATCCATATTGAAGGGAAGCAAGCTGAAAAGAGAGAGATAAACAAGTGTCGGAAAACAAAGTGCGTAGCTAAGAGTAAAGAAGTGATGAGTGATGCGCACCGATGATGTACACATTAATGCACACCGGTCGCATACATGATGAACACCCAGTCATACATATGAAGCACACCCAGTCAGCCACACACACATGATGCAGAACCAGTCGTACACACGATGCACGCTTGTGGATTATTCACAAAACAATCATACACATGATTCACACTCAGTCAAATCACGATACACACCTATTCATGCCGTAAAAATGGTAAACATGAACTCCCAAGTATACACTTCATGCACAGCCTGTCATACACGTGAAGCGAACTTAAGGAGAGCGATAAACATGTGCGGAACAAAGTGCGCAGCAAAGAGTGTAACGGTTATGAGTGATGCACTCCCAGGCGTACACAAACGCACATCAGTCGTATACATGGTGACAAACCAGTCAGTCATACACATGATTCACACACAGTCATGCACATGTTGCACACCCAGTCAGTCAAGCACATGATGAGCACCCAGTCAGTCAAATACATGATGCACACCCAGTCAGTCAAACACATGTTGCACACCCAGTCAATCAAACACATGTTGCACACCCAGTCAGTTAAACACATGTTGCACACCCAGTCAGTCATAAACATGTTGCACACCCAGTCAGTTAAACACATGTTGCACACCCATTCAGTCATAAACATGTTGCAAACGCCAGTCAGTCAAACACATGATGCACACCCAGTCAGTCAAACACGTGATGCACACCCAGTTAGTGCACACCGTACAAACACGTGATGCACACCCATACAAACACGTGATGCACACTCATACAACCACATGATGCACACCCATACAACCACATGATGCACACCCATACAAACACGGGATGCACACCCATAAAACAACATGATGCACACCCATACAAACACGGGATGCACACCCATACAAACACGGGATGCACACCCATACAAACACATGATGCACACCCATACAAACACATGATGCACACCCATACACACACGGGATGCACACCGATACAACCACGTGATTCACTCCTAAGAGACAATAAATCATTTGATTGTTAGCTTCACCTTGACCTACTTTTTAATTTTATTTTCAGAGTCGGGATCTGGTTGTCTCAAGCCTTGTGGTAAGTCATTATTTACGTGTATTGTATCTCTTGATTACTACGTTTACAGTGCAATAAATGTAACTGATAGTACATTTGCTTTAGTTTACTCTGTATTTGCTAACAGTTGTTATTTTATTCTATAGTTCGATTGCTTTTGTTGATAATGAAACTGCTGTAGTTGATAAGAAAGTTGTTGTAGTTGATAGCACAATTCCCGTTGTTGAAAGTACTGTTGCTAATGTTTATTGTAACTGAAGCTCTTGCTAGTAGTGAGCTCTCTGAACCAGTTTAACTTCTGTTGAATCATTTATATTTAAAGTACCATTATTGACATTTAAAGTACCATAATTTACATTTAAAGTACCATTATTGACATTTAAAGTACCATAATTTACATTTTAAGTACCATTATTGACATTTAAAGTACCATAATTTACATTTTAAGTACCATTATTGACATTTAAAGTACCATAATTTACATTTAAAGTACCATTATTGGCATTTAAAGTACCATAATTTACATTTAAAGTACCATAATTTACATTTAAAGTACCATAATTTACACTTAAAGTACCATAATTTACACTTAAAGTACCATAATTTACACTTAATGTACCATAATTTACACTTAATGTACCATAATTTACACTTAAAGTACCATAATTTACACTTAAAGTACCGTTGTTTACATTAAAAATGCAAAAAATCCCTTCTCAAGGATATTGCCCTAATAGTTATCGTTACTTCTGCATAACCCAGTTGCCGCCCTTCCTGGTCGAAGACGATGACATCCAGAACGGCACCAAGGTCATGGTGTACGACGGCTTCATCAAAGACCTGCTGGACAAGGTCTTCAACCTCACCAAGATGACCTACACCATCTCCATCCGCAAAGACAAGCGCTACGGGAACCGGCTGAACAACGGAACCTGGGACGGACTCATCGGTGACGTGCTCTACAAGGTTAGAGTTCATCTTGATGAGGCCATTCGGCCAATGTTTCACTTGGGTCCGCCATTGTCCTACACTCCCCTCCACCCCCCACCCTACCTCAAAAATCATATAGATATATAACTGCAATAGTCTAACGTCCGCCGGCAAATGTCGTATAATTTATTGTGCAGAGGGCTGACCTGGCGGTGGCGCCACTCACCGAGACGTCCAAGCGGCGTGAGGCGGTGGACTTCACAACCCCGTTCATGAACTTTGGACCCGTCCTGATCCTCAGACGGCCGGAGTCGAAGATGATGACCTTGGAGGAACGGTTCCAGAGGCTGTTCTCTCCCTTGTCTCAGAGGTAGACTAGTAAGCATGTTAGGATCTGGGGCTTAAGTTTTCCCAGGAGTTCCCTTCATTGAGACGAAAATTGCATGGGGAAAAAAAAAAAAGTAATATTAAACTAATGCCAGTTGTTTTTTGTTTGTTTGTTTTGTTTTCTTTTAAATCTTTTTTTTTTTCAATTATTTTTTTTTTAAGTCTATGTAAATATTTTAAGCTAAAAAGTGTTTTAATAAGTCAGTTTTTGTCAGGCTAAAATATATTTTTTTTTTAATGATTCGGCGACCCACGAGATTTAACCTTTTTCCCTACACGACGTTCTTTCGATTTCCTTTATTTAAACGAAAATTGCATGGGGAAAAAAAAAAAAGTAATATTAAACTAATGCCAGTTGTTTTTTGTTTGTTTGTTTTGTTGTCTTTTAAATCTTTTTTTTTTTCAATTATTTTTTTTTTAAGTCTATGTAAATATTTTAAGCTAAAAAGTGTTTTAATAAGTCAGTTTTTGGCAGGCTAAAATATAACTGCAGACAAAATGCTAAAATAACACTGCAGTCAAAAGGCTGTGTTTGACTACATGTTTCCCTTCAAGTAATTAATTCTATTTGTGCATGGCGATTTCCTCCATGTGACATTTGTTTGATGCACCGGACAGCGTCTGGATGATGTCCGGCCTGGCCTGGCTGGTCACCAGTGTGGTCCTGTACATCATCTGTCACGTCAACCCGTACGACTGGAGGCGTCTGACCAAGGACAGGCAAGCCACGCTGAGAGAGGGAGAGGCGTTTACCTGCCTCAATACTTTCTGGTTCACCACAAGTACCATGCTGTGGCAAGGTAGGTATCAGCCCGCGGAGTGACTGGGTTATTGACGTCATTAGTACGGTGATTGGGATTATTGGCTTATGTAGGACCCTGCTGTATCAGCCCGCGGAGTGACTGGGTTATTGACGTCATTAGTACGGTGATTGGGATTATTGGCTTATGTAGGACCCTGCTGTGGCAAGGTTTTGTATTGAGTTAATGATATATGTAGGCCACTGCTGTCGCAAGGTTTTGTATTGAGTTAATGATGTATGTAGGCCACTGCTGTCGCAAGGTTTTGTATTGAGTTAATGATGTATGTAGGCCACTGCTGTCGCAAGGTTTTGTATTGAGTTAATGATGTATGTAGGCCACTGCTGTCGCAAGGTTTTGTATTGAGTTAATGATGTATGTAGGCCACTGCTGTCGCAAGGTTTTGTATTGAGTTAATGATGTATGTAGGCCACTGCTGTCGCAAGGTTTTGTATTGAGTTAATGATGTATGTAGGCCACTGCTGTCGCAAGGTTTTGTATTGAGTTAATGATGTATGTAGGCCACTGCTGTCGCAAGGTTTTGTATTGAGTTAATGATGTATGTAGGCCACTGCTGTCGCAAGGTTTTGTATTGAGTTAATGATATATGTAGGCCACTGCTGTCGCAAGGTTTTGTATTGAGTTAATGATATATGTAGGCCACTGCTGTCGCAAGGTTTTGTATTGAGTTAATGATATATGTAGGCCACTGCTGTCGCAAGGTTTATATCGCCCATGGTCTTTAATTACCCAGCCGTGTTTGTGTTAGTACTGTTTTTGTGTTACATACTGTGTTTGTGTTACATAGTGTGTTTGTTTTATATAGTGTGTTTGTGTCCCAACAACACAAATCTGGGTTAGAGTGTGACAGCATATGATTTGGTTGGATTTTAAATAGTTATAGAACATTTAGCAGACTGGATGGATGAACGGATGGATGGATGTACGGATGGATTGATGGATGAATAGATTGATGGATGGACATACGGATGGATGAACGGATGAATGGATGGACTAACGGATGAATGGATGAACGGATAAACAGATGGATGTACGGATGAAGGGATAAATGGGTAAATACATGGATGTACTGATGAATGGATGAAAGGATCAATAAACGAATGAATATATGGATGAACGGATGAATGGAAGAACGTACCAATAAATGGATTAGATGTATGAAAATATTATTTAGATGAAAATTGCAACACGGTTCTCAGGTGCTTCTGTTCCTTGTAACAGTGATGACCTCCTAACTTGATAACGAGGTTTTCTTCTCCAGGTTACACCCGCGCCCCAAGGTCACTGGGAGGGCGCATCGTGGTGACCTTCTGGTGGCTCTACGTCCTCATCTTCGTCATCATGTACATCGCCAGTATGACCAACTACCTGAGAGTGGGGCCAACACCTGGTGTCACAGAGACATACACGCATATACAGGTGGGTTACGGAAACATACACACACATACAGGTGGGTTACGGAAACATACACACATATACAGGTGGGTTACGGAAACATACTCACATATACAGGTGGGTCACGGAAACATACAGACATATACAGATGAGACATGGAAACATACAGACATATACTGAATCATGTTTTCGTCTGTATAGCTTTGCTTGTAAAGTACTGAACTCAAATTTGTCCACTTTGTGACGGTTTGTATGCGTCAGAGACGCGGTGTTTGGTGTTTTATTTTACGTCCTGTGGTTTGAGTCATGGTTACAGGTGATGGGTGTAGTTATCACCAAAAAAAAAAAAACAACAAAAAACCAACATATTGCTGATACATGAAGCTTCGGTGCATTGCTTTCCTCAGACCATTGAAGACCTGTCCAGACAAAAGGAAGTCGGCTTTGGACTTATCACAGGGGGGACAACCCAAGAATACATAGAGGGAGCTCAGGTAAATAAAAAAAACCCATTAATTTAAAAAAGATACTGCACAGAGTTGCGTTGCCTTAACTTAATATGTTCTTGTGAAAAACGAAAAAAGAATGAAAGGGTTGTTTAAAGGCAGGGTTTGAGCTAAATGTTATCCAGTCGTATTATGTAACCAAATCACTTGCACTTAACATGCTAATCAGACCTTTTCCTTTTTTTTCTCCAACACCTTCAGACTATCTTATCTTCCAATAGCCTCAGATTAACTTATCTTCCAAAACCCTAAAAAAAAAAAGATTTAAGAATTAAAAAAAAAAAAATCTTACCTTCCAACACCCTTATGTTATCTTATCTTCTAACACCCTTAGATTATCTTATCTGCCTAGTCCATTTACATTATCTTATCTGCTAACACATTTACATTATCTTATCTTCCAACACCCCCAGATTCCCTACATTAAGAAGGCCTGGTCTACAATACGCCACTATCAAAATTTTGTCAGCTCCCTGGAGTCCGGCATTGAGCGTGTGAGGACCTCTCCCAAACCGTTTGCCCTGATAGCCGAGTCAGCGATGGCCAAGTACTACACCAAACAGAGGCCGTGTGACATCTACATGGTGGGAGACTTCTCGACCATAGGTCAGCGTCTTTGACTATTTACTTGCTGGTCAACCCACTAGTGCATCCAACTGGTTAATCCTTGTAGCTAGTTGATTAATCCATTAGTGTGGATGGTTGGTTAATCCATTAGCGAAGCTGGTTGGTTAATCCACTAGTGTAGTTGTTTGGTTAATCCATTAGTGTAGATGGTGGGTTAATAAATTAGTGTAGATGGTTGGTTCTTAAATTTGTGTAGCTGGTTGGCTAATCCATTAGTTCAGCTGTTTGATACACCCATGTGTGCAGCTTACAGCTTCTTCATTAAGTGCAGCGTTACAGGTTAATCATGTAGTGCAGCTGACTGGTTAATCTATTAGTGCACCTGGAAGTCAATCTTTAGTGCAACTGGCTGGCTAATCCCTTAATGTAGCTGTATGCCCCCCCCCCCCAAATTAGTGAATCTGACAGGTTAAATTAGAATATTTTTTTAAAATATAATTTCTGCCGTTAACTTACCGGCCTGGTCCATTATGACTCGGCTATTTCTTCCTTCTGAAGGTTCCTACGCCATGGCCCTTCCCATCAACTCTAGTCTCAGGAGCGGCATCAACATCGCACTTCTCAAACTCCGAGAGTCTGGGGAGCTGAGGACCCTTGAGGACAAGTGGTTCTCGGGAGAGTGCACGGCGTTTCTTATGGAGACAAACAAAAACAGCAAACTTGAGATTTCACCATTTTATACGGTGAGTCAGCAAACTTGAAATTTAGCCATTCTATAGGGTGAATCAGCAAACTTGACATTTAGCCATTTTAAATGGTGAGTCAGCAAACTTGACATTTAGCCATTTTATACGGTGAATCAGCAAACTTGACATTTAGCCATTTTATATGGTAAGTTAGCAAACTTGACATTTAGCCATTTTATATGGTGAGTCAGCAAACTTGAGATTTCACCATTTTATACAGTGAGTCAGCAAACTTGACATTTTGGCCATTTCATATGGTAGGTCAGCAATCTTGAGAATTCATAATTGTATGTGCTAGTTCAGCAAACTTGAAATTTCGCCATTGTATACAATAGATCAATAAATAAAAGAAACTACCTCCCCTTAAGTTACCTCCTCTCAGTTCATTAAATGCCTGTCCCTATCACTCCCCCTTTTTAAAAAAAAAAAACTTAGGTTACTTCACCTTACCAAATTAAATTGTTATTATAAGATACTACCCTCAATGTACAAGCTTCTGTGTTATAAATATGCTCTCTTTGGACTGTCAGAATTTCAGGATCATTAATATTCTAATTTTTCCATAAATGTGTACATACTTTCACCCTCCTCCCCCACTATACGCACACACACGTACTCAAAATCTCAAAAAAATCGAGCCCCCCCCCCGCCACCTCCCCACTTTTCAGTGCATACGTACTAAATGGATGGCCCCATATAAGGTTTCTTTAGAAAAATAATCACATCAAATTTTGTAGATATATATTAATTTTTTTAAAATGACACAAAAATTGTGGCTTCATTTTTTTTAAATCTGAGAAATGTGTATACTGTCTTTGGGGTTAAAGAACTGGTTTCTACGTTTTGTTTCAATGTTCATTTGAGTTAAAGAAATCCTTGTCGCTACGGTAGGTTGTTGCAAACGTAGGTTGTTGCAAAGGTATGTTGTTGCAAAGGTAGGTCGTTGCTAAGGCAGGTTGTTGCAAACGTAGTTTGTTGCAAAGGTAGGTTGCTGCTAACGTAGGTTGTTGCCAAGGTAACTTGTTGCTAAGGTAGGTTGCTGCTAACGTAGGTTGTTGCTAAGGTAGGTTGTTGCTAAGGTAGGTTGTTGCTGAGGTAGGTTGTTGCTAAGGTAGGTTGTTGCTAAGGTAGGTTGTTGCTAACGTAGGTTGTTGCTAATGTAGGTTGTTGCTAAGGTAGGTTGCTGCTAACGTAGGTTGTTGCTAAGGTAGGTTGTTGCTAAGGTAGGTTGTTGCTGAGGTAGGTTGTTGCTAAGGTAGGTTGTTGCTAAGGTAGGTTGTTGCTAAGGTAGGTTGTTGCTAAGGTAGGTTGTTGCTAAGGTAGGTTGCTGCTAAGGTAGGTTGTTGCTAAGGTAGGTTGTTGCTAAGGTAGGTTGTTGCTAAGGTAGGTTGTTGCTAAGGTAGGTTGTTGCTAAGGTTAGGGTTTTGTGTAGGGCAGCAGCATTTTGACCACCTTTGCATATCTCGACGTTGAGCATTAGCAATGGCGTCATTGGGAGCCGGGCGCTAACTGTCACCAGAGTAGTGTACCAACAGGGCANTGCTAAGGTAGGTTGTTGCTAAGGTAGGTTGTTGCTAAGGTAGGTTGTTGCTAAGGTAGGTTGTTGCTAAGGTAGGTTGTTGCTAAGGTAGGTTGTTGCTAAGGTAGGTTGTTGCTAAGGTAGGTTGTTGCTAAGGTAGGTTGCTGCTAAGGTAGGTTGTTGCTAAGGTAGGTTGCTGCTAAGGTAGGTTGTTGCTAAGGTAGGTTGTTGCTAAGGTAGGTTGCTGCTAAGGTAGGTTGCTGCTAAGGTAGGTTGTTGCTAAGGTAGGTTGTTGCTAAGGTAGGTTGTTGCTAAGGTAGGTTGTTGCTAAGGTAGGTTGTTGCTAAGGTTAGGGTTTTGTGTAGGGCAGCAGCATTTTGACCACCTTTGCATATCTCGACGTTGAGCATTAGCAATGGCGTCATTGGGAGCCGGGCGCTAACTGTCACCAGAGTAGTGTACCAACAGGGCAGGTTGCCATAAGAGCAAGGCGTCACCCTACAAGGCTGACTCGGAGGAGGCCCACCGTCCATGGAGAAGTCTGGATGGGGTGACACCATGCGTTTACCGCAGTGGGTGGAACCAATTCTAGGGACGCCATTAAGCATAAGACAAAATTAGGCATAAATGACGTATACAAGAGCAGACGTGAGCGCCAGCTGCCGAGCCACTTGTAAACACAAGTTACTTGGATACGTTTGGCACTGACACAGGCCAGGTGCAGTATTGCCAGAAAAGAGTTTTTTTTTAAACGCTGAAAATATAATTTTATTTAGGCCTATTGAGCCCTTTGGTGACAATAATGACTTAATTAGCGCTCATTTAGATTTGGTCATCACTGGTGGAGCACTCTGGTAATTCTGGGGGAACAAAAGAATTTTTATAACTTTCGGTCCTACTTTAAGAGAAAGAATTTGCCCCACTCGAGCTGATCTTACGTATCTGTGATGAATTGGGTGGGATTTATCATGAAAAATTTGATGTTATCATATTACATTTCTTATTGTATGCATTGGTATTTTAAATTCAACTGTTTGTTCCACTGTTGGCTCCATTGTTTGTTCCACTGTTTGCTCCACTGTTTGTTCCACTGTTGGCTCCACTGTTTGTTCCACTGTTTGCTTCTCTGTTGGCTCCACTGTTTGTTGCACTCTTTGCTCCATTGTTTGTTCCACTGTTGGCTCCACTGTTTGTTCCACTGTTTGCTTCTCTGTTGGCTCCACTGTTTGCTCCATTGTTTGTTCCACTGTTGGCTCCACTGTTGGCTCCACTGTTGGCTCCACTGTTTGCTCCACTGTTGGCTCCACTGTTGGCTCCACTGTTGGCTCCACTGTTGGCTCCACTGTTTGCTCCACGAGTTATTTTGGATTAATCTATTTAACCCGCACTGGCTAGCGTTAAAATCAACTCCCTTTGTTTCAGGTTGACCTTGGCTCATTTTCTGGGGCCCTCATCATCTTGGGCCTCGGCCTGGTCGTAGGAAGTCTCACTGCCGCCCTGGAGACGTGCGTCTTCAAATTCGCGGAAGTGGTCAGTGACATTTAATCCTTCCAATAGTCATTTTATTCAAAGCCTCATTTATGGTAGGGCTTAGCTTAGCATTAACACTGACAACGATCCACCCCGTAACAAGACAGGTTTAACTATACTTCTATCACGTATATAGACTCAAAAATCCTAAATGTTGCCTTCTTTATCAATGCGGAGCCGTCGCTTGACTTTTTTAAAAGTCCCCTTTCCAATTTTCGTTGTTTTGTTCCCTTCATTCAAAGGTGATATGTTACATTTTCTACATTCCAACTTTGAACCCCTCATATATTCAAGGACCCCTTATATACCCAAGGACCTCTTATGTATCCAAGGACACCTCATATCTCCAAGTGCACCGTATATATCCAAGGATGCCTTATATATCCAAAGACATCTTATATATCCAAAGACCTCTTATCTATCCAAGAACCCCTTATATCTCCAAGAACCCCTGCATCCGTCAAGATAACGTGACCTACGTGACGGCTCTGGTCTCAAACCAACAAAACAAAATGTCTGTATAATATCATATATATTTTTATATATATATATATATATATATATATATGTCATCTCATGTGTTTCGTTTGCTTGAATGCTCAGGGGGACAAGGACAATGACGAGGAGAGGCAGAAGCTGGACAGCACGAGGTCAGACAAGCCTCACCCACTGACCACTGAGCTGGAGCCAATTACTGACGTATGATGACGAGGGCACTTTAGAAATCGTTCACTCATATCCTTCAAGGTCTTGGCAGTGTTGGGCTCAATTGTTCCTTTAAACTCATACAGCAGTTGAATTAAGAACTTGATTGAATTGATCCTATAAATAGATTGTTCTATTGCCCTACACACTCAAAGAAACTATAAGTATATTAATTGAGCTGAGCTTGATCCTCGTCTACATTTATTGTTTGGAATGGTATCTCCGTTTATTGTTTGGAATGGTTCACTGTATCTCCATTTATTGTTTGGAATGGTATCTCCGTTTATTGTTTGGAATGGTTCACTGTATCTCCATTTATTGTTTGGAATGGTTCACTGTATCATAATTACATTTTAAAAGACATCGTTACTTAAAAGTTTTATTTCGGCTACTTAATGGGGCTCTATGATACTGCTCAGTACAGTGATGGATTTTCATTGTTTAATATTTAGTTGATTTTGTCGTGGGGTATTGACTACACTCATGGAGTGTTAGATTTAGGCATGGGGTATAGACTACACTCATGGAGTGTTAGATTTAGGCATGGGGTATAGACTACACTCATGGAGTGTTAGATTTAGGCATGGGGTATTGACTACACTCATGGAGTGTTAGATTTAGGCATGGGGTATAGACTACACTCATGGAGTGTTAGATTTAGGCATGGGTTTGAAGCGAGCATTAAAAGATGTGTGTGTGTGTATATATTCTGATTTAAGAAATGACTGACGTGACTGTGACTTTAATGACTCCTGGTTTTCATTTCCTAGCCTCTGACTGTATTTAGGGCCGATGTCATAGAACCCTTGCTGCACATTGCACGTATGAAAGATTCGTGGCTAATGACATTGTGAATAAATATCACTCTGATAAGATGCAGATTAATCTATGTGGAACTGGTGAAGATCGTGTGAGGCCTTCTGTTTCCCAGTGTTGAAAATGTGAATTTTGCAATGAAAGATATTTTATTTAATATAATAAAAATGACGTAGGTAGATGTTCATTTTCATGATGAACTGGTTCATCAACACAATCTCTAAAAATTGATTCAATTATAAAAAAAAATGTGTGTTTTTTTTTAACCCAACTTTTTTAAAAACAATTATTAAGTTAAACCTAACATTTGTATTATGTTTTTTTTTATAAATGTAACCTGATGTTTGTGTTTAAAAACGGTTCTAATTTTTTATTTATTTTGTAAATAAAAATCAGTGGGGTGGGCACTCAACTTAGTTTATATGCCCCCCCCCCCAAAAAAAAAAAAAAAAAAAAAAAAAACAACAAAAACAAAAACAACAACCCAATAGCCTAAGTATGCACCCCTTCTACAATCTTGTAGTTAGAATGTATAATGCCTTGATCTAAGTATATTGGTGTATCTAAAGTCTACTTCGCATTATTATAACTAACTCATTAATAACTTATTTGATTTTTATTGTGAAATAATTTCTGATATTACAATTTAAGATTGAAGATCTGAATAAGATTGTTGATTGGGGTTGACCGAATGACACTTTCTTGATTGTTTGTTTTTAATATTCATTACCGAGTTTTAATCCATGTGCTGCTGTGAACGACTGAGTTCACTTTTTATAACGCTCTAACTCCCTGACGATGGCCTCTTCCGTGTGATTAATAATCATACCGATGATTTGAGTTTGAGTCGTCGCCATGAATTATAATTTAACTCTTGACATTTGGTTGATGACATAAGGAAACGTGTCCTTTGATTTAATCTTAAAGACATCTCCGTCTGCTTTCTACTATGACTAGTATGACGGGAAAAAGGTTTCCAGATTCTCCCCGGCATCTCCCACCGAACCCACAGGCTCATCTTACTGTTGTAATTACCCAGGAAAGGCAGACATATATGAGTATGGACGTTTATGTGGTGAAATACGTGACGTATGTGTAAACAGGATACGGTATTGAATTTGAACTTTATAACTTAGTTGCTATTAGAAATGTGTACAGCATTCGTCCATAATCTGAACGTGTGTACGGCATTTGTCCATGTGTACATAATTTGGACGTGTGCTATCTTAGATTGATGTAAAATGTTTTCTTAGCAAAACATGAAAGTAGAAAACCTCACCCACATCGCTGCATGTCAAATGTTCGTGGAATATTCCGGAAAAAAAGGGGGGGGGGTTGGGAAAGATAATTACGCCCTTCATATCCATGACCTCTTGTGTGCAGCAGTTAACTGTTAGTGTTAAAATAAAACTAACAATTTTTTTTGAGTCAATAATGTCAAGGAAGACAATGAGCAATAGAATGTGTGTAAAACTTAATTGAGTGNATATATATATATAAAATATATATATAAAATATATATATATATATATATATATATATATATATATATATATATATATATATATATATATTCTATAATATAAATGTTTCTCAACCAATGGAGGTTCAATTGCAGACCATGTTTGGATGGAAAAAAGGCTACCAATTAAATAAAACATACGAACTGGGTATGTTTATAACATCAATTATTACCATCATTGGCGAGGTGACAGACACCTGCATGCTGCTACAATGATAGATTTTGGAGAAGAAAAAAAGGCTGCGACTATACGCCCCCGGGTACCAGAAGTGAGAGGTTGGGATTTTAAAAAAACTATATAAAGTATTATTGTTGGGTTTATAAGACAAAATAAGGTATCGAATGAAAGATAATTGAATGGACTATATGTTGGTAAACTTACTTCTTCAGTTCAAATAACATAAACTACGACAAATGACATCCGAATAGCATTGGTCTAATGGGACCCGGGTGCGAATGGAGGCGCTGCGTTACATCTTTTTAAATAACAACTAGTTAAGTCAGGGTGCCTTGGTTTTGATTTTTTTTTTTAAATTAACATATGTTCTCATTATTTTAAAATAACTTTATTACTGTAATTGAACTGACTGTGGACGCCACCAGACCAGTAAGTAGATGCATCCCAATTTATACAAAAACTTGGACACCACTCAACAACATGATCACATCATGTAGACAGGAAAGGGGACTATCAGCCGCAGCCTCGTTACACGTATCCCCGAGTTACAGCAACAGCAATGTAGCTGGCATGAATGTCATGTTTTCTTTTACTTGCTCTTTCTCCACCCCTTACATTTTTTCATAACACTCACTGTGTCATTCATTATTTAAATACTTTTAAAAATCTTTTGTTGTTGGTTTTTTTTTTTTGGTTTCTCTATATTAATTCCCTTACCACCAAGAGCTCACTATACTCATTTTACAGTTCTCTTGGACAAAACGAAAAACAAGATACGTTTTTTGGGTTTATCTATATTAATTCCCTTACCACCAAGAGCTCACTATACTCATTTTACAGTTCTCTTGGACAAAACGAAAAACAAGGTAAGTTTTTTGGGTTTCTCTATATTAATTCCCTTACCACCAAGAGCTCACTATACTCATTTTACAGTTCTCTTGGACAAAACGAAAAACAAGATAAGTTTTTATTACTTTTTACATTTCTAAATTGAATATTCTATTTGTACCAGATCTGTTGGCTGATGAAGGCTTCTTGCTGTCATGTGCATTGCTTTGTTTTGTCTTTTATCAAGTTCACCCCTACCCTGTCTTTTATATTCCAAACAATTGTGTGGTTTTGTTCCTTTGGGAGTGGCTGTGCTATAATTTTGTTTCTGTAGAAGTGGCTGTGCTATAATTTTGTTTCTGTAGAAGTGGCTGTGCTATAATTTTGTTCCTGTAGAAGTGGCTGTGCTATAATTTTGTTTCTGTAGAAGTGGCTGTGCTATAATTTTGTTTCTGTAGAAGTGGCTGTGCTATAATTTTGTTTCTGTAGAAGTGGCTGTGCTATAATTTTGTTTCTGTAGAAGTGGCTGTGCTATAATTTTGTTTCTGTAGAAGTGGCTGTGCTATAATTTTGTTCCTGTAGAAGTGGCTGTGCTATAATTTTGTTTCTGTAGAAGTGGCTGTGCTATAATTTTGTTTCTGTAGAAGTGGCTGTGCTATAATTTTGTTGTTTCTGTAGAAGTGGCTGTGCTATAATTTTGTTCCTGTAGAAGTGGCTGTGCTATAATTTTGTTTCTGTAGAAGTGGCTGTGCTATAATTTTGTTTCTGTAGAAGTGGCTGTGCTATAATTTTGTTCCTGTAGAAGTGGCCGCGCTATATTTCTGTTTCTGTGGGGATGTCTCTGCTATTGTTTTATTTTCAGTGTGCCATCTTGTCCCACTGAAATATAAAAAAAAAAATTCATAAATTGGAAGATTTATTTTTTTTAAATTTATAAGTTTTAATAATAGTATTTAACATTCGGACTGTGCGTGTCTTTAAGTTTAAGAAAAATTGTCAACATTTTTCTTGTTAAGTAGAAAAAAAAAAAACTTGATAGACATGCAGCTTGTGAATTGATGTAACCCGTGCTAACATATTTTTTACCTAAAACTCTGGGTGAGGCGCCTCTCTTAACATGCATTAACTGTGTAGCAAAAATCATGAGAACTTTTGAACAATTTTAGGACATGCAGTTGGTGCACACATCACTGGCTGTGTGCCTGGATATTTCTAATGAAAGTCATGTTGACACTGATCAATATGTCAACTCTGACAGTTATGTTAACGCTGACAGTTGAATCAATCACCTCTACCATTTAATTCTACGCATTGACATATTCATAAACCTCTGTCATATATGTGCTTTTTGTAATCGTTCTGTGAATTGCAAAATCTAGTCCAACATCTGGGGGAACATAAGTACCAGCTGGACAAGATGGCTCAAGTTTGTTGAATAAATGGAATACCAGGACGTTTTTAAAAAAAACAAAACAACTCACATTGTGATAGCCAAAGCCAAGCCACACATTCCAGCAGCAAACTGGAAACATGTCCCGTCAAAGTAATACAGCGTTGTTGGATACCATCCGTTAAAGATAAAGGTAGATGCCAGAGTGACTAAACTTTCAGCGGCTGCTACTATAGCAAATAGACGACCTAGGTTGGAGTACGGCATTATAAACTTTAGCTCTAGAGTCAAAATTGAATTTTCATAATTACTTTCATTTATTTGCTTGAACTGATTCCAAAAGTAAAATAAGAGCAGGATATTTTTTAATTTTTTAATCTTGTGTGATGATGAAAAAAAAAAGTGGTGGGGGGGGGGGGAATTAGATACTGATTATCTCCTCTTCCCCCAACTGCAATGGACCCACCTACCCATTTCATTTTGGTACAATTTATTAAAAGTTTTTTTAATTTTTTAAATTTTTGTGGTGAGGAAAAAAAAAAGGGGGGGGGGGGGGGGGAATTAGATACTGATGATCTCCTCTTCCCCCAACTGCAATGGACCCACCTACCCATGTCAGTTTGGTACAATTTATTAAAAGGATAATATTGTTAAATGAATAAAATAAAACTATCTAAATTAATCATCCTATTTTTTTAAATGTATAAGCCGATGATTCTGGGGTCCACTACTGAGTTGGGGAATTCATTTCAGATTAGGCCATGTATTACTACAAAGAAAGTAAATGTTTCTCACCGTGCTCATCTTGATCTACCAAATCTGTCAAACTGGACCTCAATCCTGCTGAAGGGAAACCTTGGAACATTGCGAACACGACAACTGTGGAATAAATATATTTTATTATACTAATTTTCATCCTAATTTGGAATTTTCAGTCATAATTTATTTTGAATCCAAATAATTAAGCTGTTTATTAAAAATTTTATTGAAGTCACGTGATGGATTTTTAAAAAAATATCCCATATGACTTAATAATCATGTCTGGTTTCAGGATGCTACATAGGTGAATAATCCCACAGCTAAATGGGATGGCACATTTTAAACAAATACAAATGGCCACCAATTGTTCTCATATTTTTAAGGTTGTAAATTTAATCAAATCTATTCAAATTTAAGCCAACATATTTTGTATCCAATGACGACTAATTAGCGAGGGGCATGGGTTTTCATATTTAAAAGCTAGAGGTTGAGAGCTCTGTCTGAATTCTTGTGATACTTTATTAAAAACTCAGTGAATATCTAATTCACTTTTTTCATCTTAAAGTAGTTAATTGAAAAGTGGGTATATAGCATGTTTTTCTATTATCTTAAATTCTCACTGTCTTGAATGCGCCACCAAACAATTAGCGTTTTTTTCAATGGGGGGGGGGGTGCAGACGCCTGAAAGAAACACTGCAACCAGTTAGACTCAGTCAGCCTTATATCAATACACACCTAAGAAAACAAGCAACATGTTGTTAGCCAGTCCCAGCAGTATCAAACCACAAGCCTTGGAAACAATGCCTACTATGACAACAGTGGAATCCCTCAGATGGAATCTGTGTTTGAGCAGCGGCAGGATGGTCAGCAGTGCCAGGCTGCGTGTAAAGTTTTCAGTTCCTTTGAAGTAGCCGTACTCTGTGCTAGTAAAACTACGGGGGCTCCTCTTGAGGTACAGGTATAGGATGTCATTCTCACCTGGGGAAGGGATATATACATAGAATATCATTCTCACCTGGGGAATGAAAGGATATTGAATGCCAATCTCACCTGGGGAATGAAAAGGTATAGAATGTCATTCTCAGCTGAGGAATTGAAAAAATATGGAATGTTATCCTCACCTGGGGGAAGACAGGGATGAGCCAACGAAATTAATGCAAATGAGTGGTACATGTGGATACACACAATACTTTTTCAAGGAGATCCACGGTGAAAAATTAAATCAGTAGCTTAGAGCTATTTCAAAAAACCTTGTGCAGACCATGAGCCTAAAACTTTTCAGTCAAATTTCAGGATCACAGAATCACATCTATAAAAAAAACATTTTTGAAATTAAAGCTAAATTTTGTTTTTAATGAAATCGAATACTTTAATTTTAACCCAAAGTTGATGGTGCGTATTAATGATATGATGCTAGCCTTTAAGTATTCTAACTAATCATAAAATGATGCTTAGCACTGGCTATTCTATCTGACTATCCCATAATGCTGAACATTTGCCTGTTCTATCAAAAGTCACTCAGTGATGATCACTGTTTATTCTCATTGATGATCCCATAATGCTAACCTGTGGTGCACATCTGTATTATACACAGGACCAGGATCTTAAGGGCTAGGCACAGTTTTAGCCGGTCACCTCGAGGTCTCACCATACACCTGCATGTGTCCTTCAGTGGGCTGACCAGCCATTTCATGCAAAAACTTTCTGAAAAAGCAGACAGTGTTATAGACCCCTAGGAATTCATAGTCTCAGTTGCCTTCCATTTGTTTGGTTTTCATCTTATTTTATGTTGTAGGCCCCTACCAATCAACCAGCAGCAGAGAAGATAAATTATCATTTAAAAAACTGATTTTATAAAAAGAAAACAAAATTAAAGGGATTGATAACTTTAAAAAAATTAAAAGCAGTGTTTAAAAAATATTCACAATTGCTTCTGCCATTTTTATCTTTAAAAAATTGCTACATATTATAGGAAATTACTAACTCCTTTTGTCATCTGCATATTCTGGCTTTATGCTCTCTAGCCAAAAGAGGCCATATAATGCTGCTACACCTGAAATATTTTAACATTATTATTCTTGGTTAATGTTAATAGCTTTTAAAACAGATTCCTTTTAAATATTAACTAGGATCAATAAGTGAAAATTATTTGATAATTTTGAATTAAAATTGTTAATCTTAGAGTTTATTTTTAAATTTTGACATTATATTAGCTAGTTTTAGTTTTATAGTTAGGTTTTTTTGCTAGGAAATTATTTATCATGTTATTTTGGCAAACCTGGAAGAGGCAGAGATTTTGTGTTTTGTTTTGGTTCAAATGATTGAAATAAACATGTATATATATTTGAGACTGAATTGTCTTGATGATTAATGATCATACCCATAAAAGAATTGTGTTTCAAAAAAAGTGTACAGTACATTTCCTGTAAACACAGATTAATTATGAGTATGATTTTCCCTAAAAATGTTTTTAGTAAACATCTATAGACATGATCCTTAGCCAGATGACATCTTAATCACAACACTTGTACTATATTTCAAATATTGTAGGGTGGTCGTAAAAAACATGAGATCTAGTATTTAAAAAAAAAAAAAAAGATAAAGTCCTTTACTACACACACACAAAAACAAAACCCCACTAACCTAGGCTTGAGCAGACGATCACAAACACCATGACGTAGCCAACTGCTTCCAGAATGAGACCGGAGATGAAGACACTGACAGTGCCAGCAAAAAATGTCATGGACTCTACAATACCTACACGTACCTGGCCATCCAAAAATGGTTGAACATCTTAGTGTGCAATGTAATCTCAAACTTATTAAGTAACCAATGGCGAGAAATTACTAAAAGTGTAACCTTACAATTGTGTTTTCTCCTCCTTTNTATATATATATATATATATATATAACATTATAGAATCAATTTATAAAACTGAAATTCATTGTGTGACTTGGTTATCTTTGTTGCAGAATTAGATCAAAATCAAAGCATTTGAAAAAGTTGTTGCTGAATTAGATCAAAGCATTTGAAAAAGTTAACATTTGAATGTGTAATTGATTTTCTACTTGAAGTATCATTGCAATATGTAATCCTTAATTTCTCTTTGTCTTTAAAAGTGATTTATGCTTATAATAATTTATCTGACAAAGCAACAAAAATGGTCACCGTTTTGCTTCCTGGGTTAGATATGTTCGTGATATAACTGTACACCCCCATCAGAACTGTAATGTACCCGCCAAACAGGCCATCAAATATTGGGCCTATCATGAGGTAATCCAGGGACCAGTCCATGTAGTAGGCATTCAATAGGTTAGACAGGTTGTAGATGAGACTTCCAACACATGGCAGTAATATTGGTAACTTTCTGTTGATCTGATTAGAGCAAAAAATATGTTTATTCATCTTGAAAAGCAGATCGTTTCCCTAGATTTGATATTGCTAGCTTTGAGATTGATAGCTTTGATATTGACAGTGATAGATTTGATATTGAGTTTCGAAATTTAGCAGTAGAGTACTCATTCATATATTATTTAATTATCAGCCACTCATAGCTTTTCACAAAGTCTTAGTATTGAACATTTAAACGAACAATTTTAACCCCAAAACAGTTATATTTGCTCCTGTTTATCCCTTTGATGACAATGATACTTAGAATTTTATGATAATAGTTTAATGTAAGTTTTTATTTCAATGATTGAACCATCTTTCATAATTCTTTGTGAATCAAAACTTTCAGTAATGTTAATTTACTTTCCAATGGAAAGGGTGACAACTGATACCTTTTCTCACCAAAGATGACAACTGATACCTTATCTCACCAAAGATGACAACTGATACCTTTTCTCACCAAAGATGACAACTGGTACATTATCTCCCCAAATATGACAACTGATAACCCTTCTCCCAAAATTAAATATGACAACTGATACCCCTTCTCCCAAATATGACAACTGATACCTCATCTCCCCAAATATGACAACTGATACCTTATCTCCCCATGACCCAATGAATAAGAAGACAGTCATAATTGCCGGTAAGGTTATGCCAATGTTGCTAAGCATCATCCAATTAGAAGCGTCACGTTGTATGGCATCCTGTTGTGCTGTGTGCAGTTTCTGAAATGTTTTGTTGTCCATGTCATCACAGAAGGATGAGTTGAAAATCTGCAGGCAGGTTTTCTTGTACACCAAACTCTGTTTGGGGATAGAGTTGAATAGATTGACCACCTTCTTGCTAGGAACAGACTGTCTGACTACATTATAGTATTTTTTGGAGTAGACTGCCTATCTAAAATACAGAAATAGCATATCTTCCTTTATAATATTACTATCTATAGTTTATAGAAAAAGAGTATACACAATAACAGACAAACCAACCGGTATCTACATTATATGAATCAGCTATCCACATTTAAGGAGTAGATTTACTATCTGCAACAATAGTTGGTCTATTTTTATCTGGATCCTTTCAAAATCCTCATTCTGTTAAAAAAATTTTAATCCCTGCTCATAATATTTTGGTTTACTTTTATTTCTTTGATTTGACGAATGTATAGCCCAAACATGATTAAAATATAAACTTTTCAGGATTTCCGGTGTTATATTTGCCAAATGGCAAGGTCCCAAACTGAAGTGGGTGTTTTAAACTGTCTTGTGTGCCTAGTGAGCTTATGACTTATTGATTACTTTCGGTTGCAGTGGTCGGCAACCATCCACGCCAAGTCTGGGGCATTTTTAATTGGGACAAAGACGATAAAAAAAAAATCTAATAGAAGACTAATATAAGGTTCTTATGGGGTATAAGTATAGGTTGTTGTCATGATGATTGAATGCCTCCTATAAAGATGAACTTCTAGGTTGTTGGCATGATGATTGAATGCCTCCTATAAAGATGAACTTCTAGGTGGTTGGCATGATGATTGAATGCCTCCTATAAAGATGAACTTCTAAGTTGCTGGCATCCTGACTTAACTCGAAATCCTAATTGGGCACATCTTTAACAAAAGGTTTTCGAGCCCTGATCTACAGCATTGATTTTTCACGATTCCCTTAAATTTGGTAATCATCATGTTACCTGAAATGTGGGAAACTGCAGGTTGGAGGAGAACATGTACAGGAACAGAACTGGCTCAACAGTGACCAATCTTGGACGGCACCTGCATCTAGCATCAGGGCACCCACAGCCCATGGTGATGAGGAGATGACGTCTTCAGAAGACGTCTTCGGGTCTTATGAAGGTCTTCTGCCTAGTTAAGTAGTGACGTACGGGGTGATTTATTTAATGATCATAAATAATCTTCCACATCATATTTAATCATTTTTCATGACCAGGCTACAAATAGCATTTATTTTTTAAAAAATATAAAAAAATGGTGCATCACGTTAACACAAATGACTTGACTAATGTCCTAATATTTGAAATGTATGATCGAATAAGCTTTCTAACTAATAATAGTGATCTTGATGCTATGATAACTCACAAGAAATTCTCTTCTGTGAAACGATTTATTTGTTGAGTCTTCATCCAATGGGATAAACTTAAAACCGACAAATTCTATGTCACAGCTGGCTGAACTCAAGGCATTAGAATCTCAACTCCCCGCGGTCTATTGCATATATAACAATGCAGGGGAAAAAACACGGAGATAGCAGAATTAAGAAAGGAAGCCGATTTTCTTCAAGTTCTCGTGACAATGGTGTCAATGGTGCCAACCGTGTCAATAGCGCCAATGGTGTCAATGGTGTCAAGTTCTGTCTGAGATAATCACATATCAATTTAAGTACAAGAGAGCACTGCATTATTTCTGTACTTAATGAGTCGATGACTCCTTTGAAACAAGGGCAGTAGACTTAAGAGTGTTGTGTTCATCACTGAAGTGGGCTCCACGTGTTTATAACAGATGATAAGTAGACTGGGGAATGTCTTACGTTCGTCATCAACATTGCCATCATATTGTGTCTCAGCACACGAAATTATGTTATCTCGGAGCAGGGAACCCTAACCTGGTTGTTGATGTCAATGTGACCTGTACTGTTTACATCAATGACATAATGGCATCAATCCCACAGAGGCAGACAAACAGTAGCATTCATTAGAATAATTTATACGTAAGTATTTCCTAAGGATGTCACACGTGTATTAACCTTAATGTTGACTTACCTATTCTATACAAAATTTGAAATACGCAACCAAACTATACTTCGGAGACAATCCAATCCAATAAATAGAGTAACATTATTACCAATAACTCAAGCTTTCCATCGTGTACAAAATTTAACATTAAAAAAAAAACTAAACTAATGGCAGGATGATAACAGTGTTGTGAGATAAAACCCAGATGTAGTGGACTTATTCCCCGTTGTCCCTGGGCTTAGACATGTCACTAGATCATTGACGTGGCCAGCTGTCGGTGCACTTGACAAGATAAGGAATCATTAAAAACAACAGCAAGTGATGCGGCCATAGTCATCTGTAAAAACAATTTTTCGGGGACAGTTATTTTATATTTATTCTTCTTCTATATTTTGTGGGCCCACGATCAATGGATTCATCATTTTTGCTCCTACTTTTTAGTACGCTTTTCGAAAAGCGTGTTGTTGTTTTTTAAGCTGATTTTTTTTTTTTTTTTTTAAATTGTTTTTTTTAGTAATTTTTAGTCTCGGAGTATGTAAAAAACAAATTAAAATACAGAAACATGTTTTAATAAGCTCATAATACCATAGCTGAGTATTCCTTTAAACGAGTAAAGTCTACTCTACAAATTTGTTGTTTTTTAAGTTTATTTTTTTTTTTTTTTTTTTAAATTGTTTTATTTAGTAATTTTTAGTCTCGGAAGATGTAAAAAACAAATTAATATACCGAAACATGATTTAAGAAGCTCCTAATACCATAGCTGAGTATTCCTTGCAACGAGTGAAGTATCCTCTACAAAGCCATGCACAGTTACATCGCGAACCACACTACAAACGTAGGTGTCCGAATGATCAATACATTTGTCGTGGGTCTTCAAAATATAAAAGAAGAAGAGAAGAGGAGAAGAAGAAGTAGCGTCTAAATTTTACCATGCATAAGTAAACGCTGTAGCCTGTAGTGAAAACCCGATGGCGCGCTGTCACTTTCTTTTCCTGAGACACCCGCAGAGGTTGACCTACTGAAGGGTCGTATTGTCATGTGGGGTGGGGGGGGGGAGGGGTGTAAGTATAAATAGTCTCATCTCAACTAGAGATCAGGACGTTGGTCAAACTTGAGGTGCCAGATTTGACACGCAGAGGTTATTCGAGGGCCAAGTGGGTCAATGCGTTGATCATTCTGGCTCCTGTTTAGTGACATGCACTTCGTTGGCTCTTTTTTTTTTTTTTTTCTAGGGGTTCTCCGCCACACATGGCTTCTCAATTATTAAAACTAAACCACTGACGCACTGTCCGATTACCTTCTTTATTCACGAAGTGCAAAAACTGATATCATAGTACACAAACTGATATCATAGTGCACAAACTGATATCATAGTGCACAAACTGATATCATGGTACACACAATGATATCATAGTACACAAACTGATATCATAGTACACAAACTGATATCATAGTACACAAACTGATATCATGGTACACAAACTGATATCATGGTACACAAACTGATATCATGGTACACAAACTGATATCATAGTACACAAACTGATATCATGGTACACAAACTGATATCATGGTACACAAACTGATATCATAGTACACAAACTGATATCATAGTACACAAACTGATATCATAGTACACAAACTGATATCATGGTACACAAACTGATATCATAGTACACAAATCCAAGGAACAGATACAACTAAGACTTGATTTGTTAAATTCTCTGACGATTAACACTCCAGTCACTCTCAGAAATAAAGCCCCTACCAGTCTGCGAACTCTCAACACATACTGCTCGACAGAACTTAACCCACCAACAGCACCGTAACGATAACTCGACCTATCAACTGCCACCCAGTGTTCAAAAAGCATTTCAACAACTCACTCGTTATAACCTCGCAAAGCCCGACTAATCACAACTGGCCCTCACAGAACGATTTACCTATTCACGATCAACTATTTCATACACGCACTATTTCATACACGCACCATTTCAGACATGCATTTCCACGCTCACAAATCCAATTCATAACACACACATCCCACACCCTCCTTTTTTTTCCCCCTTGACATCACTATTGTAAGTGATGTCACACACACACACACACACAATGTACACATCTGCACTACAAAAACTGTTATTATATAAATTATAATGCAACAAACGGCATAATGTTCCACGGTGAATTAATATATTTCAAACATAACAAATAGGAAGTATAAAAAAGTAGGCTAATTTAAGGTCTTTCTCTTGTGGACATCTTGCTGGCGGTCACTTGGGGGGGGGGGCGGTCACTTGGAGGGGCGGCAGTGGCGTAGCGAGGGTGTTTGGCGCCGGGGACAAGATTCGCGCCCGGGGACAAGATCCATTTTAAAGCGCCCCCTTTTCTTTTTTTCAACTCTCAAACCCATTATTTTTACCAATAATATAATATCTAATCACATTTTGGCGCCCCTAACATCTGTCCCCCCTGCCCCCCATCGCTACGCCTCTGGGGGGCGGATACTTGATCTCACGTCAACTCAAATTCGATTGGGTACGGGTCATCTCATGCACTCGGCAACCAGATGGATCGTCTCACACATGGCGCCAAGGCTCGAGTTACCTCACGCACGGCAACTGGAATCCACGTCGCCAAACATTCATTCACTGGATACAAAGAGTAGGATCAAACTCATAGGCACACGCTCACTGCACATTATGGGGTCGGCGCATACCCTGTTTGCAATAGCTGGTTAATGGGATCTGGATAAAAATGTGTCGTTCTAAAAAAAAAGAAACAAAACACAAAACTGTCACCGGATACAGGAGTCTGTTGGCATGATCACTTAGCATGGGCAGGCACTGACGCACGCTGATAGTCGCTAGACAGTCGGGATCCTGGTGGCGGTCAACCACTGGGCACAAAGTCACAGCACATACGGTCGTCCCACACCCTGTTTGCAATAGTTGGATCATGGGAAAGACGGTCGCCTCTCTATCACAGCCAAAGATTTGAGTACAACAGTCATTAAAATATGCAGACGGCAATAGCTGGAGAACGGGTTCTCCGATGTACAGAAAATGGTCGCCGCTCTAAGCAGGCGAAGATGCGCAGAACTCAGTTTGCACGTGGGCATGTACTACAGCAGCCTAACGTCGACGTCATTACTGCTTTTCTTTCCTGGTAGTACTGGAAGTCAATTCGCCGGAAAACACTGATTGAATTTTCACTGCGTGGTTCTTACAGGAAACACCTGACGGGATCCATACATTTTAAGAACTCACCTTGTGTTATGACAGGCAGTTCGTTAGCTCACCTTGTCCAGGTTTTTTTTTTTTGTTTTTTTTTTTTTTGCCAAACGTTTTTCAACTTTTTCGGAAACTAACGCACTGTCCAATTTCTTTTTTTTTTTTTCAAGAAGTACACAAAATTTTATCATAGTAAACAAAATGCTATCATAGTACACAAAATGCTATCATAGTACACAAAATGATATCATAGTACACAAAATGATATCATAGTACACAAAATGCTATCATAGTACACAAAATGCTATCATAGTACACAAAATGATATCATAGTACACAAAATGATATCATAGTACACAAAATGCTATCATAGTACACAAAATGCTATCATAGTACACAAAATGATATCATAGTACACAAAATGATATCATAGTACACAAAATGCTATCATAGTACACAAAATGCTATCATAGTACACTAAAATGATATCATAGTACACAAAATGATATCATAGTATACAAAATGCTATCATAGTACACAAAATGCTATCATTAGTACACAAAATGATATCATAGTACACAAAATGATATAGTACACAAAATGATATCATAGTTCACAAAATGCTATCATAGTACACAAAATGCTATCATAGTACACAAAATGATATCATAGTACACAAAATGATATCATAGTACACAAAATGCTATCGTAGTACTCAAAATGCTATCATAGTACACAAAATGCTATCATAGTACACTAAAATGATATCATAGTACACAAAATGATATCATAGTATACAAAATGCTATCATAGTACACAAAATGCTATCATTAGTACACAAAATGATATCATAGTACACAAAATGATATAGTACACAAAATGATATCATAGTTCACAAAATGCTATCATAGTACACAAAATGCTATCATAGTACACAAAATGATATCATAGTACACAAAATGATATCATAGTACACAAAATGCTATCGTAGTACTCAAAATGCTATCATAGTACACTAAAATGATATCATAGTACACAAAATGATATCATAGTACACAAAATGATATCATAGTACACAAAATGATATCATAGTACACAAAAAGATATCATAGTACACAAAAAGATATCATAGTACACAAAATGATATCATAGTACACAAAATGATATCATAGTACACTAAAATGATATCATAAAACACTAAAATGATATCATAGTACACAAAATGATATCATAGTACACAAAATGATATCATAGTACAAAAAATTATATCATGGTACACAAAATGATATCATAGTACACTAAAATGATATCATAGTACACATAATGATATCATAGTACACACAATTTTATCATAGTAAACAAAATGCTATCATAGTACACAAAATGATATCATAGTACACAAAAAGATATCATAGTACACAAAAAGATATCATAGTACACAAATCCAAGGAGCAGATAACAACAGCTTGATCGTTATACTCTCCTGACGACTAACACTCCAGTCATATTCTCAGAAATAAAAGCCCCTATCAGTCAGCGAACTCTCAACGCCACTGCCCAACAGAACTCAACACAACAACGGCACTCCAACGGTAACTCAACATACCAACTGCCACGCCCCGTGTTCACACATCATTTAAACCGTATCCGGAAATTTGATCGAAAGAAATTTCGTCGACGGTAAATTGATTGACGGTAATTTGATCGAACGGAAATATGGTCGAATCTTTTTTTTACGTTTTTACGTTTAAATTTTGCTTCAAATGTCTTTTTGAACGCATTATTTTGTTTTACTATATAGTATAGTGCGTTCAAAAAGAAATTTGACGAAAATCTTAACGTGTGAACTGAAAAAAAGATTCGACCAAATTTCCGGTCGATTAAATTACCGTCGATTAATTTACCGTCGACGAAATTTCTTTCGATCAAATTTCCGGTAACCATTTGAACAACTCGCTTGTTTATTGACCTTGCATAAACAGACCAATACCCACCCACCCCTACTTTGGGAAAGGGTTGTTTACGTTTGAATGCGCTCTGCTTGGTCTATCAGGTGACAATTTCAATACTAGATGGTTCTGATTTAATCCCTAGGCCGGAGTTTTCCTGGCCGGGATAGATTTTTGCTGTTTCCTAACATATATGAAATGTTATATTAATCCAAGATTGTACTCTTTATGTGTATGTATTAATATTTGTATCTTTCGAGGATTGTACCTTTTCACTCGCTTGGCTTTAAGTTGATATAGTTTTTTGTTGTTTTTTTTTGTTTCTGCATATCTGAAATTTGAAAGTATAATTAAACTGTATATCGTTAGTAGCACTCGCTTTGTTATAGTTTTGTCTTGTCTGTCAAATAAGGTATATAACATATAGCCATAACGTCATTTTAACTGTTCTGTCTTTTTAGTTCAGTTTCAAATCTTGTTACAATTACAACTAGGCACTATTTAGTTGCATAAATTAATCTCACTAGGACAAGCAGAACCTTTAGAAATTTGGGCGCTGACCCCCAAGAAATACTCATCTTAAAAAGTAAAAGCAAGTAAATAGTTAAGGAACGATAATGCATATTTATTATAGTTACAGATAATCGTTGTTTTTGAGGAGCTTAAGGAAATCAAGCATCTTTCCTGCCATTCAAAGAAAACATTGGTCGCCATGGACACCAACCCCACAACATTGTCAGCATCAGTTTATGTCCCAAAATACCTAATCTAGAAATGTTTAAATATGCCTGATAAATTAAACTAAATTAAAGTACTTTTATACAATGCTGTCAAACATCAATGTCCACACCATATGTTATGAGCACGCCCACTCCTCTGTTGATTATCAGTGGAGCCGACCATTACTATCAATTGGGGCAAACGTTAATCATCAGTTGGGGCCAACCATTGATTTTCCTTTTGGCCCGCCACTGATTATAACGTTGGGAACAACAACTGAACTTTTGGGGAGCTCTGAACTTTCATAGACGTTCAGTACAAAATGTACAGTTTTCTTATACTGGATATAACATGACCTTAGTAATTAATTACCGGTAATATGAAAGTAACTTGATGAAGCAGAGTGGGATTGAATTTTAATTTTTTTAAATTAATTTTTTTTAAACTGTTTATCATCTGATGGTTTTTTAATGGCATGGTGGGTCATTCTAAAGTTAAGCTGCCAAGTAAGAAAAGTTAGATTAACCATTGTAGCTCAAGCAATGCAAGTAGGGGTACATTGACACATTTTTAAATGTCCACTTTTTCCATTTTCTCACACAACTCCAACAATGTAAATTTGAAAAATAGAAAAAAAAAAAAAAAAAAAAAAAATAAAAAAAAAAAAAATTAAAAAAAAAAAAAATAAAAAAAAAAAAAAAAAAAAAAAAAAAAAAAAAAAAATACAAAGGGAAATAATCTGAAGTTGGCAGAAGGTGTTGATCTTATGTCAATGAACAGGTCAGAAATGGAATCCTTCAAGAGATCTCATAAAATAGCAAAAATCAATGATACAGTAGGGTATAATGTCATTTTTAAACAAATGAATTATTACATATACACATGGTGTTATTATGTAAATATTTAAAAGACTTTATGCTTGCAGAAAATTTACATCAGCTGAAGTACATAAATAGGTTTAGCATATTTAGCAGTAAACTTTGTCTTTATGCATTCCTAAAAAATATCAGGATCTAAAACAGTCCTTGAAGTAAAACAAAATTCAAGTAATTCTCACTATTCTTAAGTTCAACTTTAAAGTCAACTTTCAGCACATCAAATAGATTTATTTCTTAAGCCATGAGTAAGCACAAGTTTGCGTTCAAGGCAGTGTAAATCTTGAGTCTTGTGCATACAAAAATTAAATACATTTCCTGGAAATCTCACATTGTTGTTTATATACGGTAAAAAAGTAAAAATGCATCATCTGGTGAGTATTATATACATAATAATGTCTTTAAAAAGAATAATCTAACTGAAAAAGACTCAACAGACTTTTCAAGTCTACATGGTAATATTTACAAATTTTCTTGCTGAATTTATTGAGCAAGCAAGTGATTTATTATATCATTTTTCGTAATAAAAAAAGTGCATTGAATATGAGATTTTTTATAAAACATCAAAGCATTTGAAATATTTCTCTAAATGTTAAAATGGTCATTAAAAAATGAGTTTTCCACATAAAATATCTTACAGAAGTTAAAAATCTAGCAATAAAATATTTCAGTTACAATCATAAAGCACATTTTTTTTTTCTTAATGATTTTAATTTTTGTCAATCACAAGACAAAAGGTTACATTAAAAAACTAAGATAAAAATAATTTCTTCCCCATAAAATATTTTGTAACAAAGAATGAGGAAAGCTTGTCTGAACAAGTTATTTTGGGTTTATTTAAACCACATAGGACAACAGCAGTTTTCAAAAAAAAAAACATCATTTATGTAAAAGGAACTCGGAACTTCGGAACTGTATTTTCAGTTGCACATCAGTCTCAGCTACTGATGACATTTGGGTCATCCTCATTACACCTGGTGACTGCACTGTCATCCACGATGCTCTCATACATTACAGAGGAGGCATTCTCTCTCAGCAGCACAAAGTGAACATATCTGTGAAGAAAATTAACTAATCACAAGAGGGTTGCACTGTGATAAAGCTTTTAATTTGATTACTGAGACAAAGACGATTTGCGTAAACAGATGAACAACATAGCCTCATAGTTTTTAAAAAAAAGTACTTATCTAAATTTCCATTTCACACTGCTAATTTGAGATTATTTATACTACATATTTTCTGTTAAGCAGATTAGGAACACTGGTAATTTAATCAATACCACTTTACGACTTTAATGTGAAAAGAAATCACACCATTTTCAGCTGTGTTAGGAATGGAAGGATGGAAGAACTTTTTAGGTTTATATTTTTATATGGCACACAGCGGCATACCTGCAAACCTCCAAGATTGAAACCAATGTCTTTGTTAATTTTTAAGTCTGTTTTTACTATCAGTTTTTTTTTTATTAGTTTGTCTCACATACTGTATTTATTGCTGAAAGGCAAGGTCTATTCATTAATCAGCTTAAGTTATATTTCCGTCGATTTAATCTGACTTCTTTTTTTTTTTAAAGTTAACATCAGCAATTTTCATTTGAAAGCTCTCACCATTACCTTGTTCATAATTTACAGACAAAACACAGTCTGACCAAATACTGAATCAAATGAATCATCCCATTCATACGAGGTAAATACATAAATATTAACTTTTCATTTATTTCCTCATTTTTTATTGGCTGTTGATGTTTCCATTACACTTCAAACCACCTACAAGGTTGTTAGAACACATCATGTTGAATACTTTTTTTTTATCATCACTGCTGTATTTTGATAGCATTTAAATAAAAATAATTTAAGATGTCTTTAGGTGGCAGAAAACATGTGACTGAAATTCTTCTATGCTGTACAATAAATCATTAAAAAATGTTTGCCAATGGGTCTGTCTTCTAAAAATGTAAATATAATTCTATAATTTCCTTGCATTTTAAGTGTAACTATTGGTGCTAATACAGATATATGCTTACATGACTAAAAAGAGAACAGTGATTACAAGCCCAGCTCCCAACATATAGCAGAGACCAGGGTAGATGTCATATGTAGCAGGATACAACTCATTGAACAACACAGATGCCAAAAGGGAGATGACACTTTCTGATGCAGCAATAACGCCAAACAGACGACCTTATCAGAAAGATTACAGATATTAGGAATAATCCAAATTTGTATCAGACTATAGAATACAATTACTGACTCATGTCATCAAACATGCTCATCATATATTAATTTAAATAGATTAACACACCTAATCAGTTGGCTTTGAAACTGTATCAGTTACCTTGTTCATCTACAGCTACAAGTGAGGACATGGTTGCCCTGAGTCCAGCAGATGGAAGGCCCTTAAACATACCGATGACAGCCCCTTGTCAAATAATAACAGCAAGACAAGAGTTTGAACATAACAATGGCAGGACAATTATTAAATTTAAGAAATAGTCCTGTTCAAACTTTGATTTTGATTCATTTTACATTAAATTTATATAACTCTAAAACCAAAAAATTTAATACAACAGTCAGTTTACAACAAATGATAAATTTATGAGCTTAAAACAGATTAACTTTACAAACATAATACAAAAAAAGGTTTAAAACAACAATATAATTTATCTATTTTTTTTTTTGGGGGGGGGGGGATATGAGGAACAGTACCCAAAATAACAAATGATAAATTTATGAGCTTAAAACAGATTAACTTTACAAACATAATACAAAAAAAGGTTTAAAACAACAATATAATTTATCTATTTTTTTTTTTGGGGGGGGGGGATATGAGGAACAGTACCCAAAAATATCACCCATTTAGCCCGACCAGCTCCAATAGTGATGAAACCTGCAGCATATGACAGAAGCCCAAGCATGACCAGTTGCAAATTTTTCACTTTGGTGTACTTCCTGACCAATGGCAAGAAAGTCAGCAGTATCAGGCCCCTAAGGAAGTTGTCCAAACCTTTCAAATAGCCAAACAAGGTCTGAGAGAAGTTGAGTACTTCCTTGAGATACAACATGGCAATATCCATATCTCCTGAAACAAGAATGTATTTCCATTTGAACAGGGATTCATCTTAAGTATTTGCATGATAGGTAGGTAGGTGTGTCCTCCACTTAAACAACTAAGTCACACCACTTCTCCAAACTGCTTATCCTTACAACCGATACATTTGGACTATAAAGTTCATCAAAATTACAAAGTTTATGGTCATAATAATTTTAATTGTGTAAAAAAAATGTGGTTGAAAAACAATTACACTAATGAGATTATGCTATTAGTAAAGCAGAATGCTACCTGCAAACAATTTGATTAATTCAATATATTACCTGATGTACATAGCATGAGTATGTCAAGTGTCAGAATTTGAAGGACAATGGCAGAAAATGCATGCCCATCTCTCTGTTTCATAACACAATGAAAAGATTCCTTTAAAAATTTGAACATCATACTAGGACAAGATTCTCTTTCATGTATATTGCCTGGCGAATGAACATTTTCCAACCAAACGAAGGCATACACCATTGTGATACCCATGGTGATGCATAGAGTTGAAAATGTGAAAATGTAACCTTCATTATCCAGCATGACACCAGAAACAAACACTCCTATAGTTCCAGCAAGGAACACCATGGATTCAACAATGCCTACTCTGGTTATTTTTGAGGCTGGTGTTGATATGTGACCAATATAACTGTAGACTGCCATGAGGCAGGCAATGTAACCTCCACATAGCCCATTTAAAATAGGTCCAAATAGAATATAATTCAACGAGGCTGACATGTACTTTGCATTGAGTAATCCAGACAGATAGGCTAAAAATGCTCCAATGCATGGCAATATTACTGGGATTTTTCGACCAACTTTATCCCCTAATGCTCCAAGGAAGAAAATCACCACAAAAAAAGAAGACACTGTCAGAGCAATAGTTGTTTTTAGAATCCAAAAAGAGGTCTCGGCTGTTACTTCGTGATTTTCTGTTTTGTGCTCATCCTTAAAAGTATGGTTGTATTGTAAGGAGTGACAAAAATGTGTGTCATAGCTTTGAAGGCAAACTTTGTTGAAAATGAGAGCTTGCAAGGTCGGATAGTAAAGAAAATTTGTGAACATGTAAAGAAAAAGTACTGGCTCAACAGTTATCACTGCCAGATCAAAACGATATCTCCCGCATCCGATAAATATGTGTCTTGCCATTGTGTCTCTCTTAACACCTGCAAAATAATGGAAGGAACATGTCAGTAAAGTATAAGGTAATAAAGGGTCATTCATAAATGATGTCACACTATTTAATTTAGCCTGATTTTAGACCTCCCCCTTCTTCACAATAGATGTGTGACTGTGACTTTATTTTCATTTAAGTAGTAATGGATGGCTCCATATACTTATACTATTTATAGGTCTAAAGAAAAAATAGTATAAAAGTCTAGTATGATACTTATACTAATACTAGTATTAATAATTAGTATCAGAGTATCAGTATAGTATAGTTAGAGTATCACCCCCAACCCTCTTCCCAACAGCAAATTAAAGAGAAACAGGTCCAGCTTATTTATCTACTACCACTACGACTAAGACTAAGACTAAACTAAGTCTACCACATAAATTATAATATTATATGTAGTTAAAAAAAGACTATGCCGCATGCCCACTAAGTAGCATCAATGACTTGACTCTAATTTAACTGTTTAATACTAGACTGTAATTTTAACTAGACATACTATACTTAACTATACAATAATTATTTTCTCAATTCTCAAGCTAGTTCAAGGACTACTACTACTAATAATACAACTACTACTACTACTACTACTAATACTACTACTACTACGACTAATCTCTCGATTCTTGAAAGTTTGTGTTAACTGAAGTCAAGTAGAAGTAGATTTGCTGATTTCAATATCAGTACCAGTGACTCACAGTCACAGTGCCTGCGGTATAAGTTTAAAACTTAATTAAATGTTAAATTATAGTCAGCATCAGTGGATCATACATCATACAGTCATACAGTGTATACAAGTCAATAATTAATTCATGATGAGTAAGACAGGTAGGAGTATAGTATGTGAAAAGTAAATGTTCAATTTTTTACAAAAAGATTACTTTACTGACTTTGGTTAACGTCAGTCAGTCATGTAGGGTAGGTGTAGGCCAATTAAAAAAAAATAACTAAATGAATTGATTGGCCTAACTCGAGCCTTCTTTTTTTTCTTGTAAGCTAAGAAATGTAAACAAGCAATATTACCTTACTTTTTTCCCTTCTTTTTTTCCCTTATTCACCCCCACCCCTCTTTCTATTCGTAAACAAAACATGTTCATTATCAATTTCTGCCATTCAATAAATCTGATTTGACTTCCACTTACAACATCATGTTTTGACCAAGTTACAATTTTTCTATTATGATATTGATATAGTTATAGGATTCTTCTCTCGATTATTAAGGAATACAAGTTGGTAAGTAGCTAGCTATTTTAATATTTAATGTTGTTGACGTTACTTTAGTATTTCAGTTCATAATCTTAATTAACATACAAACTTTGAGTTTGAGTGAGTGTTACTGTTTCACCGTAAAGGAAAGTAGGACAATTAATTACAACTCAACTGGAAAAATGAGATATTGGTAAATAAATAAATTAATTTAAAATTTATTCAAAATATATAAAACATTTGAAAGAGCCACGAAAGCACTACCTGTTTATTTCAATTCTTTCAAATAGACATTTTCTTTTATAATCAGCAGGTTTCCTGGCTTATAGACTCTGCACATTTGATTTGCCTTATTTTACTTCGACTTCCTTTTATTTGATGTTTTATGAATCAAGTAATAAGTTGTAAACATGGCGGACAAGGGAGTCCGCAGTATTGGGTCTGGTGACCAACCAGTCCCTATGAAGTTATTTGCTACATGGGAGGTAGAAAAAACCTCACCAAATTGCATACCTAGGTGAGTTTTAAGAATGAACTTTTACCTAGACATAACTCACTTCTAAAAGCTAAGCCCACTGTACGGCTACGGTATTTTATTTTACGATGTTAGCGGCCAGTTTCATTAAAAGGGGAGGGGGGGGGGGGGAAATCGCCACCCCAGTGACTGAAAATAAACCAAAAAAATGAAGAAAAACCAACATGCGAGGTTAATGTTTACCTTAAAATTTCATTTTTATTATTTAAAAACTTAAAAAATGGGGGGGGGGGGGGGGGGGAAATCGCCAGCTCAGTGACTGTAAATAAACCAAACAAATGAAGTAAAACCAACATGCGCAGTTAATGTTTACCTTAAAATTTCATTTTTATTGATTAAACACTTGAAAAAACACTTCATTTCTTAATGATAGTTGTTTTATTGATTGAGTTTACAGTATAAGTATAATTAGTATTAGGCCTATATTAAGTAATTAAGTATAAGTATAAGTTTAGTATAGTATAAGTATATTATAGTGTATAGTCTTATAAACTTATATTATTATTAGATTAGTCAGCTGTGTATACAGTATTATTATACTGTCTCTATAGATATATTATTCATCTAAGTATATGATTATATGAATTAATAGCCTACTCTGTCAACAATAGGAATAGGCTTCAATTTATTAGGATAAGCCTAGACATATTCATATAATCCTTATTTAAAGTCAGAGTATCAGTAATAACTAGTAATTTAAGTAACAAGTAATAATTTTAGTTACCACGTTTTTCCCAGTTTCTTTTTTTTTTTTTTTAAATTTTTGTCAAAATAACTAATAAGTTAGCCTATTTAAATGTATTATTTTATTGTAGAATATGCCCTGAGTTAGGCCCATAATCACTATGCCTATTGGCAATAAGAGTTTTTTCCCAGTTTCTTTTTTTTTTTTTTTTAAATTTTTGTCAAAATAACTAATAAGTTAGCCTATTTAAATGTATTATTTTATTGTAGAATATGCCCTGAGTTAGGCCCATAATCACTATGACTATTGGCAATAAGAGGCGTAACAGGCTGCTTCTTTTTAAAACTCTAGACTTTGTACATTAATTATGATGTCTTCTGGTTATCTAGTAATTGTAGTGAAATGAAAGTTAATGACATAATAACATAGAATAATTGGAGGCACAGAGTTATCGATCAATGACAGTGAGTTAGTCTTATTAGTTTTAAAGTTAATCTATTAGTATTAACAAGACTAAGACTATGCTATATTAATTTATGATGATCTCGAGTCAAAATAAAAAGCAGTAGGCCTATCAATGATCAAAATTATTCGTGTCTAAGTTTAAATTTAAGGCTATTTAATTTTGGATGATTTTGAATTTGTGGTAACGCCGGCGATGTTCCACGGTGTATAGGCCACAGAGGTTCCCCAAGTTCAACTTCCTTCTACATCGACATATTCAAAAGATTTTGATTTTTACACTTATTTTCACTTAATGATTAATGGAAGTTTTTTTTCTTATTATTTTCAATTTTTTAAGGAAAAAAATGGTGGGGGGTGGGGATGTCACTTTGTTCCTTTCTTTTTTTTGGTCTGTAAAATGGGGGGAGGGGTCTCCCCTTCCCAGTAGATCGTATTTTTTTTTTGGCATTGAAAAGGGGAGGAAAATTATCGTGAAATGTCCAGTGAAATGATAGACATCATTAGGTACTTTAGTATACAAAAATATTTTGGACTCCAAACTTTTGGAGAGCAGAAAGGAAGTGAGTGGAAATAAAATTTAAAATCAAACAGGAAAGAGACATAGCAGCTATATAAAATTGTGAATTTGGTTCTTATGAGCGTTGTTTACACAAATTATTTGCCGAAATATTTACTTTTATATTCTGTATAATCATTATTGAAGTTAAACTTAGATTGTTTTATTTACACAAATTTCATTGATCTTCTTGCCTTGTCTGAGATTAAGTACTTTTGGAATATATAGATAACATTTTTTGTATGCTGTCAAATTTTTAACATTATTTTTATTTTGAATAAAAGCATATCTTTCCATGAAAAAATTGTGTTGTGCCAACTATGTTTAGTCCTGACTGTTGTTTATCAGTACTTAAGTATTTATGCTCTCATTTAAAATGCTGAAAAATGTTATATTGGCACAGTGCGATCTTTTTTATTGAGGTGACATGAAACTTTTCAAAAATCCTGAGTTCGAATTAAGGCAGCGAAACATTTAGGCCCAGTAAGTTAACATAAAAAAGCTATCCCATCAGATTTAAATTTCTTTGTTATTTCTTCCACACTGTTTAAAAAAAATTCAGCGCAAGTGTCACAAAATATGTACATTGCTCTTTAGTGCAATGATGACCTTGTATTTGCCTCACAACCCATAAGTAGCTTGTTTGAACTCATCCAGGGTTGTGCCCAGCTGTGGGAAAATAGTAGGGTGTGATAGACTCATCAGACCAGCTAAGAATCTTTTTTGCAGTAAAAAAACCCCCAAAAAACCAGCAGTCAACTTGTTATGGGATTAACATTTTCCAACTCAATAATGGAGCCTCACATATATTATCAAAAAGTTTGATGTCAGGGAAAATAATGAACATAGAAACAAAATAATACAAATAAGATTGGTTGTAGTAAAGCATTTTACAGGATTTTACAGACTTGATGTGCCAGAATTTAACCCAAAAAAAAAAAATTTCTTATTCAGAAAATTGGAAAAGTCAATATCAGTTGAATATACAAAAACAAGTCAGGAAGGTAGTACAATTATTTATAGCATATAATAATAAAGTTGATGCTCTAGTTCAAAATAGTTGATTTATAAAAGACAAGTGGTTTTCATGATTCTTGATTGAAAGTTTTTTTGCCTGCTGGGCATTATGACTTACTTCCTGCCTAGATGTTAGTTAACAAGAGGAACTTAGAATTACAATTTTGGGATTACTGATGAGTAAGTCAGCGATCTTCTATATTTTACACTTGCATCTCCTCAGATTGTGCAGTCTTACTTTAACCAGACTCATGGTGCTACGCCCACTAGAAACAGAATTAACATCTCTTTTAATAGCTGTGAAAATGCAGGTAACACGATTGTTTGCAACATAATTCTCTGTAACACAATGTTAATTCAATGATTTTTTTTTGTGGGTGCAGCTTCTGTTGACACAGTTTTAATGTTGAATGATTTCATTGATGACATGTTTTATATTTCTTTGCTATCATATAATCAAAATAATTTTTCTATTTTATTTCACTGTCTACATTAATGGTTTAGGATTTTTCTCAAACTTAAGCAATCCTTTGTCCATTGGACTATAATGAATTGAAATATTTTGTCATAAGCACAAGTCTGTGCATGTCATCCATGTAACATTGTAATCTCTATTTAGAATTCTAAGAGGATATTACGGTCCAATGAGATTAGAGTGCCACCTGGTGGATTATTGGACACAGATCTAGATCTCTCTTTTTCACTTCAGGTAATTGAAAATATATTGAAAAAAATCCATGGAACTAGTAAATGTACAACTAAATGTATCCAAATATCTTTATTTAAATACATCAAAAACCCTTGAAGCTAGTTGACTGTACAATGTTTAGAAAGACATTTGCTTATTCTTTTATTTACAATAACTTGCATCCATGTTGAAGTATACATTTTAGGTAAAAGTAAATTCAAATTGCCTTTTGTAATGCCAGATTAAAATATTTTTTTTCTTGCTTTCAACAGTATCCTCATTTCCTAAAACGTGATGGCAATAGATTGCATGTTATGCTTCAACGAAGAAAAAAATACAAAAATAGGACTTTCTTGGGCTTCAAAACTTTGGCTGTTGGACAAGTGAATATGTCCCAGGTAATGGTGACCTTAAAACTTTATGAGCACTATGGGAATTGATTTCTTGTCCTTTTTTTTGGTATTAAGCTAAGAATAGTCTAATTAACTGTTAAATTAGCTACACAAAGATAGCGCTGGGTAATTATGACTTGTCACAAATATCTAATTATTCCTTTATACAAAGATAATAATTATTGGCTGCCATTATTTGTAAACACTAGCAATCACAAGTACCAGGGTCCTTTTTTTTAACATCTGATATTAAAACAAACATCAGGAATTTCTGACAAATCTAATTTTAATTATTGTAAAACTAACCCGTCTTTACTCAACAGGTCCTACAGTGTTCAATGGACAGGGAGCTGAGCCTGTATAGTGATGTCAAAGAACAAACCAACCCAGTTGCAAATCTTGTTTTGCTTGGGCTCACCAGCCAGCCAGTCGATCACGAGATAAATGGCCACAGGAAAAATGCATCTTCAGATGTTGGTAAGAAAGGAATTATTAGTTAGTCACCACTTTAGGATGTCTGTAATTTCTCATATAAAATATTTAGAGATACATGCAGCAAATCTTTTTCAAATAAATAAACATAATTACCTTAGAAAGAAATTTTGTTAGACCACTCTTTCGCTTCCAGCTGGCTTTACAGTAACACTTTTGTTGAATCATATTTCAGATCGATCACCTGATATTGATAATGACAGTGATGATGATGATGGCCCTGAGTATAATGATGATTCTTCAAATGATGACATGAGTGATAGTGAGCCCACGATGACAGAGCCAAGGGCCAGGCAGAGGAAGCACAGCAGATCTAAGGCTAGGCCTGCTGTCACAGTAAGTGATGTATTTGAATATTTGGAGTCCAACATATCAAATATGTTAACATTACAAATATTTGGGGTACAAATATCAAATCTGTTAACATTGTAAATATTGTAGTCTAATAGATCAAAGGGGAGCCTGATTAAGTGGATATTATTCAAGTACATTTATGCTTAATCTGCAGAACAAGTTTTTGATTACAGAATAAGACTCCTCAATCTTCTACTACTGGATAGCTTTACATTGGGGAACTCTGTGTTACAGTAAATATCATTGTTATATTTATATGGTATTCATGAAACAGTTTGCAGTGTTTCTTGAATTTAATTTTTTGTATACCTCTTCAATTAGCAAAGGAACATTAAACAAAAGTTCAGAGCTTTACTAAGGAGATTCAAAATATCAGAAGATGTAAGTAGTTTTATGTAGATATTTCCTTTAATGGTATTATATGTTGTTGTAATGAACTTCTCAAGATGTATGTGAATATTGGCATGTGTTATACATAGAATGTAATATACATTCTTTTTGTTTAGCTAGCATGTCTCCTTGTAGGTAAACATGTGAGTTATAATCCTGGTAACTTTTTTATTCAAAATGATGGTTACATTGTAAATATGTTTAAGATGTTGACAGTTTAGACATTTAAACATGTTTATTATGAATGTGACAGTTTCTGACATTGAAAACATGTTTATTGTGAAGGTGACAGTTTCTGACATTGAAAACATGTTTATTGTGAAGGTGACAGTTTCTGACATTGAAAACATGTTTATTATGAAGGTGAAAGTTTCTGACATTGAAAACATGTTGAAGATGGTGACAGCTTCTGACACTGAAAACATGTTTATTATGAAGGTGAAAGTTTCTGACATTGAAAACATGTTGAAGATGGTGACAGTTTCTGACACTGAAAATGTGTTTATTATGAAGGTGACAGTTTCTGACACTGAAAACATGTTTAAGAATGTGGTGTGGGGATCCAGCTTAAATAAGCTTATAATATATGTATATGTTAAAGTTGATATGTGGGTCCTTTTTGCAGGTGCTGACAACACTTGATTCAGAGGCTGATCATGATCAAATCCCTAACCCCCAAGAGCTTGACGATCTGTTTGATGAGCTAGAAGATTCTGACAGTGGGCCAGAGCTGGACACAATGAGCGTTATGTCAACACCAAAGCCAAAATTAAGGTTGGTCTAGATGTTTTGTAAACCCTAACTCTGTGAGGATTTTAATGTGGTCCACTTTTCATTTTAAACGTTTCTACTAAACAAAAAAGAGTAACCGGAGATTGGAAGACTAACACTGTACTCATTGTAACCTATGTGATTAGTGTAACCTGAGTGCGTTGCATGGACTGGTATTAAATATTAATTATCTTTCAATATCCTCACCATACTGACTTCACTCACAAGTCCAAATTTTACACACATCACTTTATTGATACACAAAATCATCACAAATCAAAATACGCTAGTCCTTATGATATAATAATTCACTTGTTAATAATCACACACAATTAATGATATTATAGAACCCTTATGAAACATACATGTGATACATTCTGACTCTAAGATCTATCTTTCTTTCTCTATCTCTTGTCTAACATGGCTGATCCATCCTTATTTTTTTTAGTTCCCCCTCCTTTGATTTTATCATATCCTTTATTTCTCATGAAAATCTTGTTGATCTTTAAAATGATCAATATAGTAAGACGTTGCACTCATTGAAATTAAATTGAATATTTTTAAAAAAAATATTCAGCCATTCAAAACCTATATTTCTCTACAAACTAAGTGGCAATTACCTTGAAAAAATGTCTGTTTTGATAAATTGAATAATTTAGATTTCAGCTAATAAAAACTCATAATTCTCTGCAAACTAACAAAAAAAACAACTAATTCCATATTTAATTCTTTTTTCTTTCTTTTGTCACATCTGCTGAAGAAAGCATGTAGCCCTTTTAATTGTCCTGTCTTTCCATTTATTTCCTTGACATGGCTTCACAGTCCCTCAAATGTTATCCATAGTTCAATAAATAAATTCTAAAACTATGTTTATCATTTCAAAGGGGAAACTACTGCTTTTCCCAAGGTTGGCTCTCTTGCCATCAGTTGACATGTTAATGGTCAAAAACTCTATACAGGGGGAGTAACTGCATATTCTGGAGATGCAAAGTTTGTCTCTCTTAGCGTTAGTTCCAGACATATTATTGACATGATTTATGTTATTTGAATTAATTGTCCAGAAGTAATATTTGATTCGTAAAAGTTTCGAAATCCTGAACCATCTATTTTGATGACAGTTATTATTAGATGTTCCCATTTTCAAAGGAGATCTTGGAGGGGTAATGCCCTCTGTATTCTTTATATACTGAACTAAGCTCTTCTTATTCATTCCTCATTCAGTCTATGTTGTAATGAGTTTTTACTCGTGTTTTTTAAATTTCATCTTATGTTAGTTGATTATATGGTTTCAAGAAATAGAACTGAGCTAAATTTACTTCAAAATTATAGTGATTGTTTTTTTTTTCCCTTGCAGGCCATTCTTTGCTGGAAGAGGTCTAACCCCAGAGTTCTCAGAACAACCAAAGTCTTCCTCACAGGTTAGCTCTTGTACTTTAATTGTACACTTTTTTTTTTACTTACAAATAAATTCAATTTGGTATCCTCAATAAATTTCAGTTAATGTCTTTGAAATGCTTAGCCATTTAAAAGAAATGTAAGAACAAGGTATGCCAAACTTGAACTTATAGACAGGACAAAAGATTTTTTACTGTGATCTGATACTTGTTATACTTCTTTTTGTCTTGTTTTCTGATGAAGGCTCTAAGCCGAAACATCAAAATCTTTTGACTTGTCTATAAATTCAAGTTTGGCATACCTTGTCCTTATATTTCTTTTACACAACTCGAATGCAGTCCATCAATTTTAAATATATTAGTTATTTAAGTTTGGTTTTCCTTTTTTTTTGTGTGGATATTCGAAACAATTTTTTGGTTTTAATTTTTTACAGGAAATGTTCCGCACACAAGAGGAGACGCCAGTGAAACGAAGTGATTCAGACTTACATACGGTAAATCAATTTTAGAATTATTCTTATCACCACATGAAGCAATCTCTTAAGCTTTACAAGTATTTAATTTAGTGTTTGTATAACAATCCAACAATGGGGAAAAGTTGTGATACATTTGTTAAGCAGCATTGTCAAGCTGATGAACATATAAGAAATTCTATTTTATATCATAGATACAACAATTAGATTTGCTTCATGTGTTCATCCTAAAATTTTGATTGCGACATGCTTGGATTTTAGGCATGTGTTTAAATGTATTTGTTTACATGTTAGCTAGGGCACATTCAAGTGTTTTCAGTCCAAACTTGCAAGTGTTAATGTGTAGAGAATGAAACTCTTTGCATGCGTGCACCCATACTATAAAGCATGTCAACATCTTGGCAGAGGCACAAGTAGCGCTCAACTCACCATTTTTAATGAGAATTTCCTTCTTTTTTTTTTTTTTTTAACTTAAAAAAAAAACAAAATCAAAATGAATTTTTCAATGAAATTTAAAAATTGAAAAAGTTGTAATTAAAAGACAGATTCAAGAATTTACCCAACAGAAATAAATTTGGTATAGTGGTCATTCACAAGAGCTTTTGTTGCATGAATTGCTTGAACTTCACATTCTGTCGCCCTTACCACCCCCCTTTCCGTACCAAACCATCGCACCATTTCACACTTTAATTGAAAAAATAGTTTAGCCATGGCTCATGCAGAAACCCAAAAATTACCCCCCCTTTTGGCCTCACCCATTATCCCATACATCTTCCTTCTTTTATGAACAACAATTATCACATCTATAGTATTTCTGACTGTGATTGATTCTTTCTCTCCCCTCTTGCTGCTACATCTACCTGCTCCCTGAATCATTTGTGCATTTTAGATCTTAAACTTTTTTTTTCCAACTTTTTGTCTGATCCTATATTTTAATTGTTCCCTCCTCCAGACTGTTGTGTCCCAGTTATGCCAGGAAGTATGTACTTTTTAATTAATTTTTTTTTTAAAATTATTTTTTTCTCTCTTTGTAGTAGACCTCCATTGGTTCATTGTGAAGATATCTTTTCACTTGTCTTTTACATTATATAAATATCTTTTTTGTCATAAAAGGGACAGCAGGAATGAAGGGTGAATAGAAAATTTGATGTTATCTTAAAGTGGTAGAAGATAGTGGTTTCCCTTATAATCTTCAATTTGTAGAACCCAGTGGTTTCCTGTATTATCTAGAACACAGGTTCCTAACCTTTTTTGATTCACTACTCCATTTCTTAGAAGCTAAGTGACCTACAACCCTGATGCATTTAAAAAAATTTTTTCGTAGTGCACATGAAACCTCAAGATAGATTTTTTTAGTAAGATGTTATTCAATACAATTTTAACGTACAACATATTTAATTGATTGAAATTATAACTCATTAACAGGATTCAAAATTCAAATTGAGATTTGGTTTAATGCTAACCTCATGTTGTTATCAACATTTAATCAGTTTCTTTTATTTGTTTTCAAATGAAGATGGTTGAAAAAACTTTCTCATAGAGATGTTTAAAGACAAATGACATATTATGATATTGCTCAAACTTTACGATACTGATTAAAAAACAAAATTGCTTAAAAATCTTTAATTTTTGTTTAGTTGACTCTTTCAGGCCCCCCCCCCCCCTGATCTAAAAGCTGTATGGCCCAGTAGTTTCTTCTATAATCCAGAGGATGGTTTCCTAACCTGTGGTGCTGAGGGGTTGCAAGCTGGAGTTTCAGGGGGAGAAGTTAGTTTTTAAGTTAGGACATAAATGTTTATATATTGTAAACATTTTTTCATTAACATTTTCCTTTATGTAATCAGTCACAAGTTTATTTCCTAAGCTCTACACTTCTCTCTTGTAATTAAATAGATCAATTAGAAGTCCATTATTTTCAAATTGTAAAATGCATTGTTCCTTTGTGTGGAGTGCAAGACATCAAAACAATTCATTGGTGGTGCGAGACTACACAAGTAATTATCGGGGGGTGCAGGGTAAATAAAATGTTGTGGATAACTGATATAGAAAATTTAGGATCAAGTGGTTTCCTGTATTATCTCAAAGTTTGATCAATGTCAACTGTAGATCTAATTTTATTCCTATACTTTAAGGGATGCTAGATTTTATTTCATACCATCACTGAGCATAGATTATCAGCATAAGCTTTATTGCTTTATTAAAATTTGCCTTTTATTCTCTTCCCCATGATGGTCCATGATATGCCTCCTTGCTTGACACTTGCTTATGGTTGCTAATTGTACAAAGCCAAATACCAAATTATTATTGAATGTGATTGCTAGGGAAAATCATGCCTAACTTCATTGAAATGACTTATTTTAACATGAACATGTACATTTCTAAAGTAATTCTCTCGAAACAATGAAATATCTACAAGAAAGAATATGAGTTAAGTGCAAACATTGTGTTGATCTTAGCGCAGCAGGTAAAATGCTCCTGAATCTGCCTGTATATATTCTTTACTTTTCTTAGTTGTATGCTATTGATAATGTATAGATACTTTTAATAGAAACAGTATATGGGACAGTATTGCTCTCATTGGGGTCTGACCAATTTTTTTTGTCCAAACGACTTCTATTTTCTCACCTTCCCTATCAATCCCCTTATTTACTGCTTCATCATTAACTTTAGTCTGGTATTTCCATGCTGGTTTCTTCTTCACCTTCAAATACCATGTAATCACCTACATATTTATGCTGTGGTCGATAATATAGTGTATGACAATCCTTGACTTTTCCTTAAATTGGGCTGTGCTGGATATGGAAAGAAGTGAGCTGTCACTGAGAGGAAGCATGTGCTTTGCAAGCAGCTTTGAATATTCAAACATTCACTTATGAGTCTCAACTCATGTTTTGGAAATAGTTTTTCTAGAGTCTACATTTTCCCTTCACACTCTTTCTGACATGCCAGGGATAATCAAGTGTAGTGAAGATCTTCAGCACATTGCCACACGCACAATTTAAAAAAAAAAAAATGTTTATGTTTTTTTTTTAATGTGCGAAATCTTTATTGACTTCTGGGATGTAAGCAATGTTTGCTGAGGTCATCACAATGTCAGATTACAACTCAAAGTTTAGTATAACACCAAGAAATATAATTATTTTTCAATTTTTACAAGTGAAGTGGAGAGGTATAGAGAATTTCTTGAAGTACAGTTTTAATCAATGAAAATTATATATTTTGGATGACTTGCTATCAGAGACATTATGTCAGATTTAAAAGACTACAGTTCTCATATTGTCTTTAACAGTTTGATGGTTGTAGCTTTTTTTTCCAGCAGTCACAGATTGACTGATTTTTTTTGTCCAAGAATAGTCTTTGCTTTGACGACAATTCATTAGACCTTCTCATTATTTGCATTTTAATTTTGAAAATGTGGTTATCTAATGTGTGGACTTCAGAGTGAGTTATTTACAGTCACATCAGCATGTGTGACTACTGTTTGGGTTTTGGACACCTGCAACTCGTGTCTGGTTTTCCTTGACTCAATGTTATTTGGTGAAACTGATCGGTACACATTTTACTGCAGATTGGTTTCTGTGTTCCTCTTTAAAAAAAGGATTTGATTGACAATGTAAAAACAATGTATTTATTGTACAAATAAATAATGAGATTGATAATTTTACCCAGTGCTGAACTAGACATTTTCTTACTCAGCACCTTTATAAACTTAAGCTGGTTACCAATGTGTATTAACTAGAAAGATTAGCAAACAATTTCACACTTTTAGGGAGATTACATTTGCAATAAGTGACAAAATTAATTAGATTAAATTTAAGCAAAATTATTTTGACAAAATTTCTCAGCTTTGAGAGCCTCATTAATGCCACCCGATTGTGCTGGATTTTTTGTTCACCTGTCTTGCTAAAGGAATGCTGTCTTTTTATCTATTACAAATGAGCAGAGATATTATATGTTGTACATAACCGGCGCACATGTATAATAAAGAATGTAAGCAGGTTCATGAGTCAAGAAGTTTTACTTGACATGCCCTTAGCAAATGCAGCAAATATCAGTAACTTTAAAAAAAAATCCATTGGTTACAAAAATTATAAAAGCCTTACATTTGTATTTAAAATTTAAAAAAAATAAGTATTGCATTTTATGCCAAAGATATTGGCCATATACTTGGATGAACCGGTGCATGCCGAGTGATTAACCTCTATGCTTGTGTGCTTCTCTCATCTAACCTGCCCAGTGGAGACATTCAGACCTTGAAGGATCTGATTCGCAAAACCCGAGCACCAACGAGTCCTCACCCAGACCGCACTCTCCTCGGCCCAAGACCAAAGAGTTGATTAGGGATCGGATACGCAGCACTTCCTATAGGGAGAAGAAGAGTCGAAAGGAGTTTAAGCAACTTCGTAGGAATAGTGTGGGGGAAGATGGGTCACTGGTCAGTGGAAATCTTCTCACTGCTTCTTATAGGCTACTATATTTTCTAACCTCATTTCATTGGCTACAGTATTATATAGTCATCTCACCTCATTGGCTAATATTTTGTCTTCTCACCTCATTGGCTACTATATTGTATTCTCATAGGCTACCTTGTTTTTTTCTCATCTTCACACTTCTTAAATTACCATATTTTCTCACATGTCTTGCTACCCACCGTCTTGTCACTCGATGAGCTATTGTCAACTTCAACTAACTGTCAACCCTGTTGTCAACTCATCTGATTGGCTATTATTTCTTTAGGTACCATCAGCTCACCCTTTCAGCAGTCATTTTAGTCGCCACCCTTTTTATCTAATGCCTCCACAATGCCTCATTTTTCTAGTTCATTGCTTCTCTATGTCCTTACAGCCAAAAAAAAAATTTTTTACAAGGCAATTTATGTGAAAAAGAAAAAAAATTTTTTTTTTTTCAATAGTCCATTTCTCACTATCTCAATGTAAAAAAAAAAAAAAAAGAATACGTCTTTCTAGTTCAATCCGCTTTAGATGCTTGCTTGTGAGCACACCTGCCTGGTTCACATTCTCTCCTGTCCATTAATCATCTCATTACCACTCTTTGTCTCCCCCTCACCAAACTCAAGCTTTCATTCTACTGACCAATGGTTGTCAAGCAGTATTGTTGCTTTGATTAGTGCTCTGGCTACTGAGTCCTTGCTTACAATGTAACATCGTAATAACAGTGAGCTTGACTTGGCGGAGATGTTGTACTAACCAGCTCTTGTTTTGAAGCAGACTTTAGCAGCAGCATTTGAAATGGTTTTGTTTATTAACATGTTCTTGGCCTAATTTTGGGTATTTTATTTCTCTTTATCTGTTCTAAAAAAAAATTTTGAATGTTTTTATTAAATATTTTAATAGAGTTTAAATTATGAATTGATAATTAACTCTTTTTAACTATCCTGTAATTAAATTATTCTGATTCACATCGCCCATCCAGGGCAGTGCTTCTCATTTTGTATGGCAGTTAGGTGATACGGTTGGCAGGGAATGGGGTGCTTTATGGTACAATAAAGTAATTCTTCTTATGAAAATAATCACTTAAAGCTTTTTAGGATATTTCCACACACACAGTGTGAATGATTCTAATAAAACATGTTCAGCAACCCAATCCTTTCCTTTAGAGCTCTCTTATTAGAGACAGATAAATTGGATAAAATCTCTTATTATTTTCTATTTACTTTATGCCATTGATATGAGAACTATTATTTTAAAATAGTCATTAAACTTTTGACGGCCAAGACTAATTTAAGAGCTTCTGATACGATGCAGTGTTTGCAAAGAGTTAGGAACTACCTACATGAACATAGTGTGAAAAGAGTTAAGACCTCCCACCATTAACGTAGTTAGCAAAGAGTTAGGTCCTCCCTACATTAATGTAGTTAGCAAAGAGTTAGGACCTCCCTACATTAATGTAGTTAGCAAAGAGTTAGGACCTCCCTACATTAATGTAGTTAGCAAAGAGTTAAGACCTCCCTACATTAATGTAGTTAGCAAAGAGTTAGGACCTCCCTACATTAATGTAGTTAGCAAAGAGTTAAGACCTCCCTACATTAATGTAGTTAGCAAAGAGTTAGGACCTCCCTACATTAATGTAGTTAGCAAAGAGTTAGGACCTCCCTACATTAATGTAGTTAGCAAAGAGTTAGGACCTCCCTACATTAATGTAGTTAGCAAAGAGTTAGGACCTCCCTACATTAATGTAGTTAGCAAAGAGTTAGGACCTCCCTACATTAATGTAGTTAGCAAAGAGTTAAGACCTCCCTACATTAATGTAGTTAGCAAAGAGTTAGGACCTCCCTACATTAATGTAGTTAGCAAAGAGTTAGGACCTCCCTACATTAATGTAGTTAGCAAAGAGTTAGGACCTCCCTACATTAATGTAGTTAGCAAAGAGTTAGGACCTCCCTACATTAATGTAGTTAGCAAAGAGTTAAGACCTCCCTACATTAATGTAGTTAGCAAAGAGTTAGGACCTCCCTACATTAATGTAGTTAGCAAAGAGTTAAGACCTCCCTACATTAATGTAGTTAGCAAAGAGTTAGGACCTCCCTACATTAATGTAGTTAGCAAAGAGTTAGGACCTCCCTACATTAATGTAGTTAGCAAAGAGTTAAAACCTCCCTACATTAATGTAGTTAGCAAAGAGTTAAGACCTCCCTACATTAATGTAGTTAGCAAAGAGTTAAGACCTCCCTACATTAATGTAGTTAGCAAAGAGTTAGGACCTCCCTACATTAATGTAGTTAGCAAAGAGTTAGGACCTCCCTACATTAATGTAGTTAGCAAAGAGTTAGGTCCTCCCTACATTAACGTAGTTAGCAAAGAGTTAGGACCTACGTACATTAATGTAGTTAGCAAAGAGTTAGGACCTCCCTACATTAATGTAGTAAGCAAAGAGTTAGGACCTCCCTACATTAATGTAGTTAGCAAAGAGTTAGGACCTCCCTACATTAATGTAGTTAGCAAAGAGTTAGGACCTCCCTACATTAATGTAGTTAGCAAAGAGGTAGGACCTCTCTACATTAATGTAGTTAGCAAAGAGTTAAGACCTCCCTACATTCATGTAGTTAGCAAAGGCTTAGGACCTCCCTACATTAATGTAGTTAGCAAAGAGTTAAGACCTCCCTACATTAATGTAGTTAGCAAAGAGTTAGGACCTCCCTACATTAATGTAGTTAGCAAAGAGTTAGGACCTCCCTACATTAATGTAGTTAGCAAAGAGTTAAAACCTCCCTACATTAATGTAGTTAGCAAAGAGTTAAGACCTCCCTACATTAATGTAGTTAGCAAAGAGTTAAGACCTCCCTACATTAATGTAGTTAGCAAAGAGTTAGGACCTCCCTACATTAATGTAGTTAGCAAAGAGTTAGGACCTCCCTACATTAATGTAGTTAGCAAAGAGTTAGGACCTCCCTACATTAATGTAGTTAGCAAAGAGTTAGGACCTCCCTACATTAGCAATTTTAGAAAATATACAGAGATAATTATGTTTAGCACATTTAAAAAAAGTAATTAACAAATCCTACTCCTCATATCCAATAGCACAAGAAATATGTACACCTTTTATTTAATGTTCCTTACTTATAGTTATATCATTATATCTTTTGTATTAAACCTTTAGATGTTTTAGTGAGGACAGACTCATTCATATCCTTTTATTTCTTAGTGTTACACTTCATATATTTTATAATGACAAATCAGGCTTAGTTGTATTGTTTTTCCTCTAGTGTTAAACCATATACATTTTATAATTATTAGTGAGAGCTGAGTCAAATTGTTTTATATTTCAGTTCTACTCCTTATCTATTGTACAAATATGTACTGATTTAAATCATTATATCTATTAATGTTACACCTTATACATTATTTAATTTTAAGTTAGGACTGACTTTTACTGTTTTACCTTTAACTTTTACACTTTTTTTGACACATATTATATGTTTTAAAATTATGAGTGTAGTTAATTCACTGGCAAACATTTAGTTTTAGCAAGGCAAATGTTTAATACTTATGAAGAAAAGCTCTCTTTCAGGATAAGCTGTAATTTACAAAAGAATTGGTTATTAACATTCTACCTAATATTACAACGATTTAAAGTAATTATTATATTTCTCATTAAAATTATTAAAAACGTATTTTAATTGACATCATTTATTACTTGACATTATATATTCAAATACATTAAATTATATTTCTGATCAGGAAATCTTACCATCCCATTGATCTAGTAGACTAATTTCCCATTATTTTGTTATACCATGCCAGGTGACCAATATTCTAAAGAATCAAAGAAATGAAATAGGCCAGGTGACTTGACTCCGCTGCTCTCTAAATTATTTATTTTCAGTTTGCATTCTTTTTCAAGCTTATCATATTCCAAAAAAACCCTTGCATTTCTCCATTAACATGTTTTGTACATTTCGCAGCAACATTTTTATGCTCTTAATCTTAATGATTAAAACATTTTATAAAATTTTTTTCAATAAATCCATTAAACTATGCCATCATATCTGTGTCAGCTATTTGACAGTGAAAAGTAGAAGATAAGCTATTGGGAATGAAATTGCTAAAAGCATATCTGCACTGAGATTAAAATATAGTTAAATCAAATTTGTGTGTAATACATGCACAACATTGAGGATTTTCTCCAGATAATTATATGAATTCCCCATGTTCCTTTCTTTGATGTTTATATATAGGTATATCAATGTAACTGTAACTGACATGTTTCTTGGATGGAGCTTGTCACAATAACACTATTTAATTGGAATATGCTCATTTCGTTTGCTTCTACATAATGCTGCATATCATTAAATTATCATCTGTTATTACTGTGTCAATAATTGAGTCACAGAAATCATGAAGGTCCCTTTATTATTGCCCCTGTGTACAGAAATTATTGTTAGAACCATTTAAAAGAAATTATTTCAAATTTGGAGGGATATTTTAAATTTAAAAAACAGCAACTGTATTCTAAATTAAACATACTTTGTTCAATTCTTAGTACTTGGACAAGGGCTCAGATCAGTGGGTGTTATGCCAAATGACAGAGTGAAGATAATTTTTTTTTTTTATCAAATTGATATGTCTTTAAAACTGCTTGCTGGCTCATGTGTCATTCACAGATTCATAAGTTAGTGAACATACCACAACAGTTTAGAAAAAAAAGAGCGTCTAAAGTTGTTGAGATGGTAGGATTCTGTTGTCTGACATGGTGCCAACCCACTTTGTGTTAACGCTAAATATCTACCAGCTCATATCTTTAATGTTTTTCCACCTCTAGAACTCTAGTCAACATCACTTAAGCTGATCACATAATTTGTCTTATTATTCTATATTAATTTGATTTACCATGTTTTTACCTACTTGCTTATAATATAATGATATAGGATTTTATTAGTTTTTTTGTGTTTAAACATTTCAAAAATAACCCTTTACTTGATATTTGTTTAAGAATTTAATCTCTAACCATCATCCAAGACATAACATTAAAACCACAGCTCAAAATTCATCTTCATAGCATTGTATCTTCCTCACTCTTTCTGTTAAAATGGCCACAATGACCTTACCTTGTGTAATACTAAAAGGACAGTCCAATAATGATCTGAATTCTTCTTAATCAAACTATAAAAATGTGTATCTATTTAGTCATTAAAATGGAATAAATATTCATTGAATACGGTCCTGGTTCTTTAAATTTGGATTTGCGTTGGTGTTGCAGCCTCGTAAGGCTCTGTTGGACCAACTGAGCGCTGTGTTTGATAGTGCTGATGACCACCTGCCTGAGTCCATCTTCATGGTCAACACCTCAGAATGGCAGGGCCAGATGCTTGTTCAGAAGATACAGGACAGACAGCTCCGACTGATCTGTACGGTTACAGAGGCGGACGTCAAGGCAGCCATTTGTTTCCTGGTCACCAAAATACAGAAGTTGTAAGTCTTTTTTTAAAAAGAAAACTGTCTCCTTGTCACCCAGATATTGAAGTTGTAAGTAGTAATTAAAACAAAGAATTAACATGTAGTCCGGTGTTTCCCAACATGGGGCCCACGCCCCACCAGAGGGGCAATTTGATTTTTTTCGGGGGGCAATTCAAAAATGAGCTGTCTACAATTTGAAAACCAACTGCCTTGAGCCACATTTGAAGGCCAAATGTAGTTTCAAAAAATTAAAGAACAAAATTGGAAAAAGAACAACCTTTAAGTCTCTGTTTACTGACAATTGTACTTATGAGGCTACCTATGAAATTTCTTTACTCATGGCTAAATCTGGGTAAAAATCAAACTATAGGAGAGAATTTAATCAAATCATCAATATCAGCATTTCTTAAAACTGTTCTGGAAAAAGATGACAAAGATGTGAAATCTATGCCACTCAGTAACAATACTGTTAGCAAACAAAAAATAATAATAAAATATATGAAATGAGTGAATATTTTGAAATACAACTTTTTGAAAAGCTGAAAACAAAAAACTCAGCGCACATTGATGAATCAACTTTGAGAGACAGTGAGGCTGTACCGATAACTTAAGATATATTGATAAAGGAAATTTTGCTGAAGAAATATTGTTCTGTAAATCAGGTCTGCACAACTCATAATGTAAGGCGGGCCGTAAGCTTTATCAAAAATGTGTGTGGACCGTAAGCTTTATGAAAAACTTGTGTGGGCCAAAAGAAAATAGATCAGGGATGAAAGCTATTTAGGAAATAATAATAATAAATAATACTTCATTACTCCGCTGGCCACCAAGTGGGTGCTGGAGGGCCGCGGGCCGTATGTTGTGCAGGCCTGCCGTAAATCATTAGAAAGCACCGCTACTTCCAAAGATATATATAATGAGATACAAAATTACTTTGATGTCAATAATATACCAATACAAAATAAAATATAATATCTTGTGCTGCAGATGGTGGTCCTAATATGATGGGCAAAAAAGTGGCTGCTTTAAAATGAAAAGATAATGAATAATAAATGAAATGATAAATAATAAAAATATTTGAGTTAATCTTTCTTTTTGCCCTTGAATTACAGTTCTCCATTATATGTTTTAAACATTTACTTAACTGTGCCTCCTTAAAAATTTCTTTGTAAATCCTATTCATTCCAAATCCATTTTCCTCCTTCCTACCTGAAACCTGTCATATATATAACATAGGGGGTATAGGAATTTTAGAAAGGCTCAGGTGGGGCATGGCACAAAAGAGTTTGGGAAACACTGATGTAGTCAGTGATGTGTATTCTGATTGATTTGTTGAATAACCATGTATGCCCAGCCTGTAGCTTGCTCTCTTTTTGCAGTTGCAACAGCAATGCCCGGACACCTGCCCCTATCAAAGTTGGTGTGGTAGGAGGTGATGCCTACATTAACTCAGTCCTACGACCATACGTTGAACATTTCTCCAACAAGTCTCCAGACTGGCAGAACTACACCAAATTTCTCGTTATTCCTTTTGGTGGGTTTTTTTGTTTTTGTTTTTTTTGGTATCTTTCTTTTCAATCGTAATTTTTATTTTAACACTGAACATTTGATGAAAATGTACATCACATTCCCAATTATTCTTTTATGATTCTTTTCTTTTATGAATTATTATTCTTGTTATTTTTAATATTTTAGTTTTAATTATTTTTTATATCAAATTTAAAGAAAAAAGTCTAGAAAATTAATTGGTATGAAACATTCACCATCAATAAGTTTTAGGCATAAAAAAATAGGATGACATAGCGTTAACTCAGAAAAGTGTCTTATTATAGTATTTCAAGGAAGAGTAAGCTGTGTACAGTCTAAATCCTCATTTGATTGCTTGTATCATAAATAGAAGTAACTGAGCCCAAAACAAAATTTCATTTCACTTTAATTCAAAAACAGACTTGGATATTTTTACACATGTCAAGGCAGTCACACACCTTTTTAATTTATTTTATTGCCCTTCAGCCAAGAACCTTTGGTATTATTTATTTTATCTTAGTTCAAGTTGCTTTCAATTTCAAGAATGGTTTCTTTATTGTGGGTATTTATGTGGCTGTATTCCCAGATTAGGGGGAGCAACTTAATTGACATATTATGTAGTCCTATCACACTGGAAGAGCCATTGGTATTATTAATTTTATCTTAGTTCAAGTCGCCTTCAATTTCAAGAATGTTTTCTTTATTGTGGTTATTTATGTGGCTGTATTCCCAGATTAGGGGGAGCAACATAATTGACATTATGTAGTCCTATCACACTGGAAGTGTTTTAAAAAAATTTTTTTTACATGAACTCATGGTGGAGTTCTAATAGAATTGTATTGTTAGAATTTTTTAATCAGAGTTTCCATTATCAGGCCCCAGCTCTATAGGCAAATACATAGCCAGTGTGGACAGCATCTATGGCTCACTGTTCTTAGATCAACAGTGGAAAGACACATTTGAAAAGCTGGATTCACCAAAACTAGGTGTGTAATTTTATGTTCATATCTCTCATAACACTCTGTTCACTTCGTGACCAGAATAATAAAGAAATTAAGACCTGGTCTCACTATGTCATCATGTGATTCCATGTAACTATAACTTGCATAAAAATAAATAATTTTTGTGTAGAAAAAGTAGAGCTAGTGTTACAATGTAAAGCTGTGTTGTTTGTATAAAAGTTGATGTAATTTTACAGTTCAACATTATTTTATTAGTACAACGTGATAATTTGTACCAACAAGATATGAAAACTACTTTTATGCTTCCATTTATAGTTTTATTTATATAGTTGGGTTTATAGTTTTATATTAAGTTGTATTTTTATTTTTAAAAATAGTTGCAAAACCAGCTCAGTAACCTGAGTTTGATTTTGAGAAAAGGCTGTTTTTGTTTAGCAAATATACCATTCTAATTTTTTTTGTTCTGATGACATATTCTACTTATGTGGAGGTTTTCATTTTTTTTAAAATTCAAAAAAAACCAAAGTAAGTATCACTAAGTAAACAGGTTTATAATTTTATTATGTTAAAAGTGTTTCTAGAGAAAAACTTCCAAGCCCAGCTGTAAACCGTGGGGTAAAAAAATTAAATAATTACATTTAAGACTTTAGTCAAAAGAATCTTAAACATCTGTGTGTAGATGTGACCAGTGGTCATCCTTAATTTATGATGGATGACATTATTCATGAGCAACCAGCAAACATCAACATGTGTGTTTCCTCAGATTCCCAAGACATAATCAACAGAATGTCCAAGTACATCAATGGTGCCAATGGTACTCACCAGATGCCAATAGCTGAAGCCCTCATCATGTGTAAAGGAAGGAGGTAATGCTGACAATTTTTTCTGGGAATATTTTATCTTGGTGTATAGATCCTTGGGTCTTTGGTTAGTTCCGCTTGAATTCCAGCTGGGACTGTTACAGCTTAATATTTTACAACATAAAAAATAAATTTCAGGAAGTTTTGAAAAGTTGATAAAAATTGAATTCATTGTTGAATCTTGCTACTTATTTTGCTTTGAAATATTTTTGTTTGGAATAAATGAGAATGTTTCTCCTTCGTGCTGTCAAGGCCAAGTTTTTTATTGTGATACTCCTGTCATATCATCTCCATAGTGTCATCACTGGACACTCTAAATTTACTTATCTTTATCTGCCTTTTGTTGTTCCAGCTCCGATGAAGTGTCCTCGCAAATGTTCATCCCCTTTCTCAGTGTAGGTCTAATAGATTATTATCATTGTTTTGTTTATTGAGGGGAAAAAAAACAAACTCTTTAGACGAAAAGGGGTTTTAGAGGGTACAGTTAAAATTCAAAACAGATGATCACACCAAAAAAAAAAAAAAAAGTTAATTTTAAACTGTTTGTTGAATTGTTAATAATTTTTGTTTATTGAGGGGAAAAAAAACAAACTCTTTAGACGAAAAGGGGTTTTAGAGGGTACAGTTAAAATTCAAAACAGATAATCACACCAAAAAAAAAAAAAAAAAAGTTAATTTTAAACTGTTTGTTGCATTGTTAATAATTTTCCAATGAATTTATTTTATAAGTCTTGCTGCAACTAATTAACTATCTGTTTACCACTTTCAGGAGGTGAGGATTGGAACCTTAGATACATTCAGCTCATCAGGTAAACTAGGTGCTTCCAATGTCAACACATCTGTAATGTAAATAAACCATTACGGCTTTTTTCAGTTATAACAAAAAAAAATTACATAAAATTAATATACACAAATTACATAAAATTATTGTACACAAATTACATTAAGTTAATGTACACAAATTATGATATTTTTTGTTGGGGGGGGGGGGGAAAGGTGATAAAAATGATTTTGGAATTTCTCTCAGGTCTCGTGAATTTGTGAAATTTTAGTTTTAAAAGTTGTTTTTATTAACATGAGCAATGGTTGAAATAATCTGCAATCAGCTGTGGTCTTGTTGTTTACCTTTAATCAAGTAATATGCTCAGTAGCATTTTTTTTTTTCTTTTATCACTGCAGTTGAGTATGACGATAACCTTCCTCCCATTGGACTGTCCAGCTCCCCACCAGCTTCTACTCCAGTGTTGGACAAAGCAAAAGATGGCCACACACCTCCCAGCTCACCAAACATTGGTGCTGCTGCAGCTATGTCACCACCTACAAGGTTAGTGCCGGCACCATGATGTGCCCACCTATTAGGCTAAGAGTGGACAACATTTTTTTCATGACTCAGAGTCATGTGTCCTCTGAGCTTTAAGTTTGCACACACGTCTTGTAAATTAAAGAAATACACAAAATCTACAAGGCCATAAGACTACCTGTAAGGCTAAGGGTCTTAACTTGGGAGGTGCGGTATGACCCAGAAGTTTTATTTCATGGCAATACTACTTTTTTTTTTTTTAAATCAAGGAAGAGAGTGGGGGTGGGTGTTAATGTTTTGACTTTGAGATGGGGTTTGGTGCTACAAAGAGGTTAAGAACCCCTGCTCGATGCACAAAAACTGTTAATCAAATTGAAATGTTCTTTATTTTGTCAATTTTCAGCACCTCGGGCACAGCCCTGGCTTCTCTGTCTTCCCCTGCCGAATTCATGGACCTGCAGGTTGATTACTGGGTTGTTGCCCCTCCTAAGTCTGACAATTTGGAGAAAGACAAAGACAAGGAGAAAGAAAGAAAAGACAAGAAAGACATGAACAAATGTTCTCTCAAGACAGCCTTCCGAGCCTTGTACGCCAACCGGCTGCCTCATTGTGGAGGGATACAAACGGCAACATTTTCACTCATGGTTGTCACCAAGGAGAAAAAACAAAAAAGTAAGTCACTCCAGTGAGACTCACAATTTGTACGACACATGTTCCCAAACTTGTTTGAGTCACAATGAATGTGCTGCATCCAGGATTTCCCAATGGCGCCCTGTGTCAAATTTTAACACCTGCACTGCGACATAGTGACTTTGCTGCATCCAGGATTTCCCAATGGTGCCCTGTGTCAAATTTTAACACCTGCACTGCGACATAGTGAATTTTTAGTGAATTTTGTTTTTCACTTTGCGGCACCCCTTTGAGGAAGGTTTGGCTCCCCAGGCTGCATTGGCGCACAGTCTGGAAACCTCTGGTGAATGGGATAAGCCGAGTTAAACTAATGATCATCTATAGTTCTCTAATGCAAGACAAAGGCTAAATCAAGTTTCTGTCTAGTACACAAATAAATCTGCAGAGCTCAGACAAATATCAGATCCCTGGTAGTAATAAATAATTTTAAAAAAAACAGCTGCATTCTTCAATACTAATCAACTGCTTAATTAAAGACACAAAACTTTAAGACTCTAAAAGTTGGTGACGCCCTCTTAAAATCATGTCAGGTTTGAAACTTTTGGTACCAAACAATTTTTTGCAAATGCAGTATTTAATATACCTGTTTCTTGCATACTTGGATTTAACTTCATTTAGATTTAATCTTGACCTGATTTATTTTAGATAGAGAAATTTCTTACCTTGTATTTCCCCAGTCATGAGGATTGGAAAAAAAGGCAAGGACCTGGAGTCAAAGAGTCAAGCCATTGAGGGAGTCAGTCGAATGGTGTGTACGTCAAAGAGCCAGAATGTTAAACTTAGAGGTGAGTGGTGTATGGACCACACTTGTAGAGCTAGAATGTTAAACTTAGAGGTGAGCATTGTACGGACCACACTTCAGAGCCAGAACAAAGAGCTACTAAATTAATTCAGATTTCAATCCTGATGTAATCCATTATCTTGGTTTTTTTAATTTATCATGTTTATTTTTCCCCCCCGAATTAAAAGCCATTTCTGATGTTCACCCATTCATCAAATTGAGAAATCTCAAATTACTGCAATGCATACATTTATTCCAGTGAGACATTACAATTGGTATAGTTGGATTGTTTGCTGACATTGAAACCTTAGGCCTACAACCCTCATCAAAAGTTTTATCTTGGCTTTTGTTTCTGTCCTTGCAGTACTTGTAGATGGTGTCGAATGGAGTGGGGTCAAGTTTTTCCAACTGTCCTCCCAGTGGCAGACCCATGTGAAAAACTTTCCTGTTGCAGTCTTTTCTTCTTTGGACTTGTAAATGAATCAAACAGAAGATCCAAAAATGAGAAGGAAACAAAGATTATCTTCTCCTGTTGCCAGAACAACCACTTGTGTTCACAGTACCTAGTTGTCACCTAGCAACCCCAAAATTTCAACAACACCTCTGATGGGCTAACAACAAGTGCTTCCCAACCTTGTGGATCCTTCCAAAGACTTTGACTGTGATACTCTCTGTTGACAGAAGAGTGTCAGCTGACGGGAAGTTGTGCCTCTGTGGAGCTGAGATGATCATTCAGATTTCTTGAGCCATCAAGTTTTTTGAGGAAATGTTCAAGAATGAATAATGGCCATCTTTGATTATGATCTCTGCATAAAAGAAAACCAAAACCAATGTGAATTCTGTGGATGCTAAAGGAAGGAATTTTTTTTGAAAAACATAACAACAAGATAATCTCCTCAGTTCTATTTTTCAAAATCTCTATTGAACATCAATCTGTCAGGTAGTATTTGGATCACAAGTCTACAGTATTACAAATGTGCTGACAGGGGGGGGGGGGTAACTGTGGTTACCTCCCTTAAGAATACTTTAACCTTACCTCCCTTTGTATTATTTACAATGATTTTGTTCAGTGTTTTCTTCATTATCCACATCCTATCTGCTGTGCAATTATTGACAGCAATAAAATCTACAATATCTGGCCGGTAGCAGCAATTTCAACCCCAGCAAAGGCTCATTCATCCAAAGTTGTTTTTTTTTTCAATTTAGTTATGTGAATCCATTTTGCTCTACTTTTTCTTTTTAAAAGAAACAACAGATTTTTCTGGGCTGAATGCTACCAATGGCAATAATCCACTGTTTCAAGGACCTTGATTTTAAAAGCATTTGCCACATGATCAAAGATACCCATTACTTAAAATACATATATATATATATATTTATACAAGGACATGCTAAGGGCAGAAAGAGGAGACTAAACCTGTCCCAGTTGTTATGATTGCTTTGTCTGTGTGCAGTCCCTAGCAGTTTGACTTAAATTGATATTTTTTTTTTTTTTTTTTAAAATCAACATAAATGAAGTTGTAGATTTTGAAGATTCAAGAAAATGGATGTAGTTTTTTTTTCTTCTTCATTTCCAGTCATCTCGATGCTATCAGATAAGCTTTTATATTTTCACATATTTTTGTGTCTGTGCTTTTACATTTCAAACATTTAAAAAAAAAAAAATACTTCTGTTAAAAAAAGTTTATATTTCTGAAGGAGCTAGAACTCCTGTTGTCTTTTAACTGCATTTATTGTTGCCATGTGTTAGCATGGACTTCCATCCAACACCCTGATGTGTGTCCCTTCATTCAGTATCGACTGCTTGTCTCGTGTGTAAGGTACGGCATTGTGAATGAAAGCTATCTGCTCAGGTAGGTCAGTGTAAAGTCCAGTGAGGAGAAGCCCATTTACTTCTGTTTGTCTTTCAAGAGGCAGTCAAAATAATTTCAGTGTTAAATGCAAGCAGTGGTTGTGGAAATATTTTTATGCAGAATTCACCAGCCTAATAGGAATATTTTTAACCTAGGCTTTTTCCATCACATGTTATAATTGTATCTTTTTGTGTCCCTGTTACAAAAATATAATTACCAATACTTAAAGGTGATTCAAGTATTAATCCTGGTTTCTTAAGTAGCACATGTCATTGGGGGGGGGGACCTGATAGTTCAGAAAGACAGGCATATTTTCTGTAGTTATTTTTAGAAATAACCAATCGTTGTGCAATATTGGCCTAAGCATGTTTGCATGTCATCTTGATGTAAATGATAGTGCACTGTTTAAATGTGTGTGTGTATGTGTGTGTAGCAGTGCACTGGTGCATGTGGGGTTAAGTGTGTGTGCAATAAGTTCTAATACTTGGTGTCTATGTGATCAAAGTTTTTACTGGTGAGCTTGTATGCATGTAAGGTGGTGATAGCTACAGATGCATCACATGTGTACACGGGGCACAGGTTTTTTACAGGCATAGCTGTGTACACGTGCACAGGTTTTTTACAGGCATAGCTGATGTGTACATGGGGCACAGGTTTTTTTACATAGCTGATGCGAATGTCATGTATCTCACAAGTTGGTCTGTGATTGTAAGCATGTAGTTAAACGACTGAATATCTTAAACAAATGTGATTTATAGATGCTTTTATTAGTCCAAAATTGTAAATATTAATTTATGTGCAATGTCATTTTATATATATTTCTATTTATGTACTGTGCTCATTTGTGTACACAATCATGCTGTAGATTTGTACACAATAAATGCTGTATAGAGACTCAGGTCAGCGCAACAAGTAGGTTGTATTACACTGATGTCACATTTAATTCAAGTCTTCATCTAAATTTGCAGACATCTGACAATTCATTGGCTTCACTTCTTTGTTTTGTCTATTACAACTTAATTGTGCTTTTATTCCAAGTTATATGTTATCTGTACCATAAATATAAAACTTGGCCAGTGTTCAGTGTTTCCTTATTGATAAATGTGCATCATGTTTCCATACGGATACACATGCATTTCTCTCCACTATCTTTGGAGTACATTTCTAAGTGGCTAAATTAATGATATTTACCAGTTGTGCATGTGTAAAGTTGTATGTCTACTTCTTTATATTCATTTTTTTTTTCCATTTCTCAATACCACTTTTAACAATGCCAACTTTTTTTTTTACCCTATAAGTAATGTCAACCTGCACTATTGTGTGAATCTTTTCTTATCAGCAAACTTTGTGTGTTAATGAGAGCGGTGGTTTGCTGAGAGTCAAGAGACGCAAGGATCGAATTCTTTATAGGTTCTTTGTGCTTGTGTTCTGTCAAAAGCAATTTTTTTAGATTTCTGAAAATTTTAACTTAGTCAAAAGTCATTTTGTTAAAAAAAATATTTGCATGTGACATTGAGCTGACGAGCTTATACCGAAACCTTCTTCCTGAGGTCTGTGCGTTACACCAGGCCGCTAGTCATTGGCATGTGTAGGTTAACAAGTTTCTCAATCTATACTTTACAAGCCACTCTCAGGCGAGTCAACATGAACCACCTGCTTCGCTTGACTGTCATAATTCTAACATAACAATATGCTTATACAAATTTTGAGATATTTTCATTATTTAGCTTTCAACAGAAAATGATAATTTTATAAATTGTATTTGACCTAGTACCACATTGTCTGTGTAGTGTATTTGACCTAGTACCACATTGTCTCCCTATTGTATCTGACCCAGTATCAAATTATCTGTCTATTGTAGCTGACCTAGCTCCACATTGTCTGTATTGTAGCTGACCCGGTACCACATTATGGCGGCCAAAGCCAAGACCATTTTCTAGTCTGGCGGAACAAAACATCTGAACTTTAATAAATGACTAAAATATTTGTTTACTATGTTTTAATTCAGTGAAATGCTTGTTGTAAACAAGAATCTTTGCTTTGTTTGTCTGTTACCACAGCTTATCTTTAAGTTGCCTGCCACCTGCTCACACATCACCCGTTTCTTGACGGCAGTTTCCATTGACTTGTGCTACAATATGAAACAAGTCATTTGTGTTGAACATTTAAACTATTGTTCAGGAAATAGTAGAACTAGGTGATGTGGAAGCTTGAATGGGACAGGAAAGTCAAAGAAGAAGGTTCCTCTCTTCTTGTCCCGTCTTTCTATTCAAGCCCCCACATCACAGCCCTTCATTTATTAATTCCTCATTGTTCAAAAGCTTTGGTTTATTGGGGCCCCACTGAAGTTCATGGCGGCCCAGCTTTACCTGATGGAGGCCTAGCTTAAGCTGATGGAAACCTAGCTTTAGCTGATGGAGGCTTAGCATTGGTTGATGGGGGGCCCAGCTTTACCTGATGGAGGCCTAGCTTTGGTTGATGGAGGCCCAGCTGTGGTTCAGCGAGGCCCAGCCTAGATGATGAAGGCCTAACTTTAGCTGATGGAGGCCTAACTTTGGTTGATGGGGGTCTAGCTTTAGCTGATGGGGGTCCAGCTATGGAGAATGGCAGAACACCTTTGTTCGATGATGGAGCAGCTGCGATTTGGGGTTTAGTCCTTATAATAGATTTAATTTACTTCATGCATTTGGCCTTTGCTGCATTTCTTATATTTTGTTGTATAATAAACAAAGTCTTGTTTTTTTTAAACGACAACATAAAAAATTTCTCTGGAATTGTTAAAACAGATAATTAATTTTCATGAAAAAATAATGTCCCAGTGATTTTACATGTAAATTTGGGTTTACTTCTGATATGGCCTGCCCCATCACTGAGTTGTGTTCATCAATTTTGTACCTTACAAAAACTTTACCTTCTGTATGAATTGACCTGACATGCAAGACTATGCTATCATAATTGGTCCAATGAACATTCTGTGTTCATATAAGTAGAACAAACCACCACATCATGTTCTACCAGTTCATGTGGAGACTTTACATGGACTAAAGGAGGGTGCATTCATGCCTGGCAAACGAGTGTCACCAATGTGTGTCATATACATTGCTGTGTCTGTCACGAGCACTGTGTCTGTCACAAGCACTGTGTCTGTCACAAGCACTGTGTCTGTCACAAGCACTGTGTCTGTCACAAGCACTGTCTCTCACGAGCACTGTCTGTCATGAGCACTGTGTCTGTCACCAGCACTGTGTCTGTCACAAGCAATGTGTCTATCACAAGCACTGTCTGTCATGAGCACTGTCTGTCACAAGCACTGTGTCTGTCACAGGCACTGTGTCTGTCACCAGCACTGTGTCTGTCACCAGCACTGTGTCTGTCACCAGCACTGTGTCTGTCACCAGCACTGTGTCACACTGAGATGAAATCAGATTCAGGCTGTTTTTTTAGGACTGTTTAAGAAAGTCTCAATTATTTAGTTGATGTTTTACATCCTTGTCACAGCTAGGAAACTGATTCTGACATCATCTGTGTGTGTTTCCAATCCAAACACACTTTGTTTGTATTGCTAAACTTAAGATGTCATTTCATGCTTATCTAACTAAAGATGTGCTTTTCTAATTTTTCAAATAATGAATTTCTTAGTTTTCATTAGTTTCATTAGTTGCCTCTCTAACAGAGATGTAGCTAGAGTGTTTGGGGCCTAGGGACAAGTTTAAGCCCCCCCTTTTTACCCCCACCTTCCAACCCCTCAACTCTGAAACCTATGATCTTCATCAATAAAATAACATCAAAACCCACATTGTCTCACACCCCCCCCCCAACCACCACAAGACTGGTGCCTGAAGACGTCTGCCCCCCCTCAGCTGTGCCTCTGCTATCCATGAGTATCATTAGATGCTTACTTAAAGGGGTCATTTGAGACTTATCTAAGGGGATCATTTGATGCTTATTTAACGGGGTCATTTGATGCTTACTTAAGGGGGTCATTTGATGCTTATCTAAGGGAGTCATGTGATGCTTATCTAAGGGGGTCATGTGATGCTTTTCTAAGGGGGTCATGTGATGCTTATCTAGGGGGTCATGTTGATGCTTATCTAAGGGGGGGTTATTTGATGCTTATCCAGCTAGACATGCAAATAACCAACTCATATGTATTTTCTTAGGATTCCTGCTAAAATTTTATCTGTGATTTCAAAGAACTGAATCTCCATAACATAACTATAGTTGTTTTTTTTTTTAAATCCGATTACTCTCATAATAATCCAAGCTAATCAAATGAGGATTTTTTAAAAAAAATATTTTTTTTACATTTCTTTTGTAACAACCCAAAAAATTAAATGTGAAAATTGAAATTTATGAAATGGTGCTAAGAAACTAAACCATTACGTCAGCAATTTCTCTGTTGATTCTGCGAGAACATTTTTTATGTGGCCGTACAACACCATGTAGCAGTACTATAAAAATATTGGTCATCCTTAACCATCATTAAAAACTGTATCTTCCCCAAGGGCTGCATCAAATCATTGAGTTCCATAATGAGGCATTCTTGTAGACAAGTTTTTTTTTTTAAATTGGACTTTTTTTTTCTTCATTTTTTTTAGTGTAATTTATTTTATCCTTGCAGTTTTCTTGTATATTTTGATATCAGATTATTTGGTTTTTTCTTAAGATTGAGATTTTTGTTTGGTTTGGTGAAACTCGTGAAATTTTTATAATAGCGTATTTTCTTCAAGAGACCATCAATTGAGAACTCTAATTTTCATGTGCTCTGTAGAAATGTGACCGGGTTTATACCTGGCATTTTTCGGTGTGAACCTGACATCATATATTCATTTTGTCATTGTGCGTCTGAATCCTTGCCATTAGATGAGGTTGTTTATTTCACATCTCAAATACTCATTCAATTTGATGTGTAATGTTGGTTTATTTCACATCACAAGCACTCTGAGGAAATAAGATTAAAAAATGGAAAAGTCTAAGAATTATGGGAAGGGAAGTAGGTTACTCAGAAGTGACAATTGTCAAGATGTAAATACAAAAATGGCAGAAATTAAAAATCACAAGAAATAATTTGAAACAGTTTCCAGAAACTCAAGACCAAACATTATTTTGAGTCAAACACGCCATTGCCTATCATTTGTTTAATCCAAAATCTGAGTTGATGCATCCTCATGGGAAACACTTGAGTGCAAAGGATTCAATATTCAAATGAAGCAATAGACAGCCCATTATAACACTTTTAGCTGAATTGATTGACAGGCCATTATAACACTTTTGGCGTAAGTGATTGATAGCCTATTATAACACTTTTGGCTTAAGTGATTGACAGCCTTTTATAACACTTTAAGCTTAAGCTTAAATAAGACTCACTGGTGTTATGGGATTAATCATTTTTTTAAAAAATAAAAATGATGATTATGATGGTGAAATTCAAAACATCCCCCAAGCCCCTTCCTCCCCAGAGGTTCTCAAATGATTTTACTGCAGTGTTTTTCTTTGAGTTAATTTTGGGTGCTTTTCATGTCAGTCTTCTCTACCATCATTCAGCTTAAGGTGGGTTTATCTTAATGTTGACTTAATTGTTCTTTACAATGTTCAACATTGTCTTTATTTAATCTGAATGTGTAGTTAAACAACGCTGAGAGGTTAGGAATAAACTATTTATTAAGCTGTTATTAAATATAAATGTAAACTTAAGTCTGGAATTAGTTTACATAATGTGAGTTACCATAAGAAGAATAAATAATTTGCACCTAATAACAACAAAAATCATCTGTTCATATGATCGGTGAACTTCAGGGCTGTTGAAAATTTTAGAATTTACTGCTGTCAAAAATAAAACTTCAAATGTGGTCAGAATAATTTGGAAGTTGCTCAATTGATATCACTGATAGCGTGTGGAGCCATAGTACCGGTCATTGGAAACAGACATTATGATAATAGAATAATTATAAAGAATTCCTGTTGTTTTTCAATTTCGGTATGTTTAATGTATAGGAGTTGTAAGTTCAGAGTTAGGAAGTGGATGACATGCTGGACAAGGGAGATCTATAGGCTGGGCATGTTTGACATGTACAAGGGAGATCTGTAGGCTGGGCATGTTTGACATGTACAAGGGAGATATGTAGGCTGGGCATGTTTGACATGTACAAGGGAGATCTATAGGCTGGGCATGTTAAACATGTACAAGGGAGATATGTAGGCTGGGCATGTTGGACAAGTACAAGGGAAATCTAATGGCTTACACTTACATGTAGGACTTTGCACAGCTCTTAACTTGTTTAATCCTGGCTTCCAAGTATCAAAACTAACTCTGTCCATATCCAGATATAAGTTCATCACATTTTTTTACCCTTTTCTTGTAATGGCACTGGCACGGTGGTGTAATTTTTTTATTAAGCCAAAGATTAATTTTTGTAAAATAGTAATGTCTTCCATCTAGCCACACCCATCTGTAGATGAGAAAACAACAACATAAAGATTGGTTGCTTGACTTGTTATTGGCACAAACCATCTATAGATAAAACTGTTCTGATTGGTTGCTTCACTTGTTCTGGGAGCTGGCTCTTGTCCTGTCAACCGTGACCGAGATTTACTTACAAAAATGTCTTGTAGTCCATTGGAGATGTCATGTGTGATTTGTAGGTGATGAAACTCTTGAAGTTGAACTCCCATCTCATCACAATACTGGTTTAGGGGAATCTCAGTTGAAGTTTGGGTGTCCACATTTTAACAGTTATATACACTTACAGGGGGGGGGGGGGGGGGGGGTCTAATGTGTTAACTCAACGTCTCTCTTTTCATGCATTACAATTACAGCTTGTTTTGTCACAACTGGAAGCCACTTTTACTTGGAAACGTAGTCTACCATAACCTATTTTTGAATATTTTATGCTAACAAATGTCACTGATTTGTATTTTGGTGAAGCCTAAATATTATGCTTAATAAACCTGACAGTGACATGATTGGGGGTGGTTTCGATTTAGTGATCCCATGTCACTGACATGATTGTGAAAGGGTAGTTGCAAGGATCCCTTATCATTGACATGATGGTGCTTCTAAGTCCTGATATTCTCATGGTAAGTATTTTATGAACACTGAATTATAATGAATTGTTGAATTATAATGAATTCTCTGTCAGAAACTTCTCCTAGACCAGGGGTGGGCAAACTATGGCCCGCAGGCCACATGCAGCCCGGCAACTGATGTTATGTGGCCCCCAAGGGCATTGTGAAATTTAAAAAAAATTACTTTGTTAATAAGTTAACGTGTTGAATTTTACAGAATGAATTTCATGTACGGCCATGATTGTTTTAACATTTTTTATAAAATTTCTTTCCATTTTCTATTTTTGTAAACAGTCCTTGACCTTCGTAATGTATTACTAATATGGCTAAATATATATGAAGCCCTCCAATAGGTTTTCATTTGTCAGTGTGGCCCTAGACACACAAAGTATGCTCATCCCTGGCCTAGACCATCAAATAATTTTTATGCTGTTTATTACGATTTGAACTTATGAGACTGATTAAGTTTGAAATTTGACCAAATAAGTAAAAGTAGTTTTTAACTTTCAACAGCCGTAAGAAAACAAAAACACCAGTCGAAATTTCAAAAGTACGTCTCCTTACTTTGGCAAATTTTAAAGTTAATTATTATTGTCTTATGAGACAATATACTTTCAAGTATATTGTTTCATTTGTGTTCCACACAGACTTTTAAATGATCCAACATGATGTTTTTTTTCCTAAGAATTATTAGGGAGTAACCAAAACTATTTTTTAAAAATTTATTTTGAGAAATAATGTATAGATCCAGAAAAGTCTGATAAGGCTTAAAATTTGTTTAATCAATTTAAATTTGGAACTCTCCCCCTCACCCTGGATATCCGGGAACATTCATTTTCATTTCATCAACAATACAGTGTCGCACTAGGTTGTGTTTAGATATTTAGTTGAGTTATATGTGGTCTTTAGATCACATAGTCTTATTTTTTGTGTTGATTAGTTTGATCTGTAGGCTGGGTCCAAGATTTATATATTGTATTAGCTCCAGCCTTGTTGCCAGTTATTTATATCAATTATGAAGCTCACCATTCACAATTTAATGATTATTATATGCCTAGCTTTATTCATTAAAGTTTTAATATTGTTAATACTGTTTTGTTAAAATTTTCTAAAATATTTGTTCTAATACCAGGTATATATGAAAGGGGTTAGGTATAGTTGTAAAGTACTATGATTTTTCTATATTGCATTTGCTGTCAGTGTATTTTGATGTCATCATTTGCCTACTGATGTGTCTGCCGTCATGTCTCTTACAGTTATGTCAGTAATTCCATGTGATTTGTTTCAATGTTAGCGTTCAATGTTTGAGGATTAAAACAAAATCCAAATGTGTCAGTTTGGTGGCTGTTACAAGTTGCAGGACATGAAATCCACTTTTGTCAAGCTTACCAACTTTCTTGCCCAAAAAATTAAATTAATAAAAACAAAAATTTGTAAAATTCTTACTTGTTTTATTCAATGTTTATTCAAAATTAAAACAAATTTGCAAATTGAAATCAAAAGGGGGGGGATGTAAAACTGAGCTAAAATCTTTGACAAAATCTTAACATACCATTACATAGATAGAACTAACTGAACACTGAAAATACCTGTACACTGATGGATTAAACTTTAACAGTAAATTGGATATTTATGAATAGTTCCTACTTTTAGAAAAAAAATATTCATGATCTGATTTTAGTGAACTGAATAATTTAATTTCTTTTATTTAAATTTGATAAGAGTAAATGACATAAAGAAAGTGAAAAGAATGTGGGTAAACATCTGTGTTGGAAACGCTCACATTTTCAGCTGTTGAAAGGGGCAAACATTGAACCCAAGTTTGCTGACAAAAATTCTGAAATTGGTTTTAAAAAAATTGATAAATTATTTAAATATTTCATAACATTATGATGAGGGAAAAAAATGGTTTAAGTTGTAGGTTAAATGTTTATACAAATGTCGGGGTAATAGACCGTCAAGGCAGCACAGTTATTTCACTGTGATCTTGACAGCATTTTTATCAGAGATTGTGTAATTGTCCCAACTTTTCTCCGGGTCGTAAGGCTCCCAGCGGCTAGCAGGGAATATGTGCTTGTTTCTCTCATACCAGCTCCTCAAACAGACCTTCCCAGCATGAGACTCACTCTTCTCGACCTTGTCGTAGTTCACAATTCGAATCTCATCGTTACCGTCAAAATTGAAACAAGGCCCACTTTTGCCCCTGGCCTTGGTCACGATGAAATCGTAGAATGAGTAATGATGGGGGATGATGAGATCTTCCTTGACATACATCAGCTGGTCTACAGAGACAGGAACAAGGTCGTTGAACTCTTTACGTAGACTCTCCAGACACTTCTGAAGGAATTGCTGCACTGTGTTGCCCTTTTTCATCTTGGCCTGAGAATAAACATTGATTTTAAGTAGTAGATATCAAAATGTCATATTTAACTTAAGTAGTATAAAACAAAAAAATCATACATACTTAAGAAGTATAGCACAAAAATTCATACATACTCAAGTAGTTTAACAAAAAGAGTCATACACATCTTAAGTTGTATAAAATTAAAAAGCATCATTCATATGATTCCTTAACTGTAGAAAAAAATTAATAGCTAATTTTCAGGAAGTAGTTTAGAGAGGTCACCCCTGTGTCGATGTATCTAAAACTTATTTGCCTTTGTAATTGTAAGCTGAGGTGAAGTGTTGGGACAAAATACACATTTAGTCTTTCAACTTCAAACCAAGCCTATAAAAATTCACTGAAACTTATATTATTTATTAGTTCACTAACAAAGGACCTGAACAATCCATTGTTTGGAAGTAGCTGCATCCTAGCATACCTGTCTCCTGTGCCCAGAACCATCCCAGTAGCTGTATGTGATGTTAATCTCCTCATTCTTGATTCTCTCTTGAGTGGCCACCCACTCCTGTCGTAGGAGCTCTCTGGAGGAAAAGCATAACTAATATTTTGAGGCTAATTTCTCTCAAGTTTAATCATTTATCAACCAACTAGATCTTTCAAAATTACATTCGCGAACCAATTTAAATATTTTTCAATAAAAACACAAATATTCTTTACATGATCAAGGAGCTGGCAAGTTTAGCTACAATGATAACAGAACTGGCCCATTTGTGACCAACACACATCTATTTCTGAACATCGTCAATTATTATTTTCTTCACAATCCCCATCATAATTTATCCTTCTACAGATTTCACCAGGTTTCAATTGCATCAATGTTAACCCTTACCTCAGTTTATTTTCTTCTTCATCTCTGTCTCTGTCTGGTAAGAAACTTGTGTCAACCGCTGGGTTCATACCTGTCATGACATTGTACAAAAGGCGCTCAAAACATACATTTTAAAATTGTATACATTTCCTGCAAAGTGGTAGACTTGATTTGATTTTTTTCATTTCAGCATAAAAAAAAGTTCAGATGCTGGCGAACATGGACATTGGTGAGAGAAAGGTTAAGAAACTGTTAAATAGAAGAGTTTTTAATATTCAAACTTTGTTGACCTTGCTGTGTTGTTTTATATGAATAGGATTTAAGTTTCCTTGACTCAGGCCGTCATGTCAAACACTATTTCAAATAAAAACCCTAAACCATGGCTACACAAATTACAAGTTCAACAATCTTTCACATGTATCACAGGGATTTTACCTAGTCTCTTTTTACGTTTTCTTTCTTTACGTTCCTCAAGAGTTTCTATGTCATATGAGTCATCATTCTCGTCTATTTGACTCTCTTGTGCGCTTGTTGATCCTTGCTCTGATATGTCTTTAGATTTGCTTTCTTCCTTTTCATCTTCATCCCCCTCATCGTCTTCAGCAGCCTCTTTGTCTTCATCATCCTCTTCATCATGCTCCAGGTCAAATGAAAGCATTGTGATCTTTGCAGAAAAGTTAAGTTTAAAATGAGATGAAATTTAAAAAAAATTATTATTTAAGTAGTGCACACTCAATTCCTGTTTCTTGTGAGGTTAATAATAACTTTAAGGCCAGAGAAAATCTAAATTTGAATATGAGCTGAAAAATTGGGAGATGCCAAATTTGAATTGCCATCCTTAAGGCAACAAGTCTAATAATTCATGCTTCTATCTGCTAGAATTATATTGCTGGAAAATGATTCAATTTGGAGTTTGTGACCATGTAAAACATTATCTCTCAAAATTGTCTTCTAAATTTTAAATTTTCTAAAAGTTGTCTATTCTTAGCTAGTTTTTATTAAGAATAATTTATACCTGAAAATAAATTATATCACATAAAATAGAGATTTGCTTGGATCTTAAAAATAATTTCACTTGGTTGAGTATTAATCTTAAAATAGTCCAGGCTTAACTTAGCCTAATAGCAGAATACAAAACTGAACAGCATTCAAATACTTTTCTCTGATCTTTTTTTTTCTTGTCTGCTTTAGCCTTCTCTATCAACCGAGCTTCTGCATTTTTCTTAGCCAACTGTCGCTCTCTCTCTTTGATGACATTTTCCTGGCGTGCTTTCATTTCTGTCAGGGTAACCAAACCTAAAAAAGGAGATATAGTATAAAGCATTACAATTTGTGCTAAATTAATATTAGTATGTTTATTGAGAACCATTGTATTTACAAGATTTTCTTTAAAATAAGATGAGGTAAATGTTAAAGGAGCTAAATCTATGCTGCAATAAACTAAAAATTTAGGTGCACTGAATTATACTGGGAGAAATTTTAAGAAATGGAACGATTAAAAAAAAGGGACTAACCTATAGTACTAGACTTTAGCGATTGTTCAATAGCATCATAATGGGTTGCAAACTTGTTGTGAATATTTCCAATAGCAAGTTCTTCTTCAATTTTCTTTTTTTTTGCTTCTGCTTCTTCCTGTTCTTTGGCTCTTTTTTTAAGGAGAGTAGCAGCTCTCCCAGCTTCTTTGGCAGCACCTTTGTATAAGGCCATGATTGTTTCGGTGGTTCTAAAAGAAAACAATAAGATGATGCATAATAAGTGTATTTGTTAATTATATTTCAAATATATGCTCGTCTAAATGCAGAGCATAATTATTATGTGGCCAACGAGTTGGAAGATAGATTTCAATATTCATAAGTTTGATCTATTCAAAGCGGCCAATGAGTATACAATTTATTTAAAATTCAAATTTCTTTAACAATTTTTAAAAGCATACAATCAAAAGAGAGATTTTATAGCTAACTTACTAAACTGACTTATTAAGTCTAAAGTTGATGTTTCAAAGATTATACAAAAAATAATGTATTTCTAACAAGTTAAGGTGATCCTAGAATTAAAATTTAAAAAAGCGCAAGTCACAAGAGCAGGTTTAGTGACTTAGTGTTATGGACTACTTATAACTATTAATATTATAAGTACTTTTTAACATTTTATTGTGACTAAGTCAAAGTAATAAGTATATATAAGTTAGTAAGAAAAATAGTCTAATAATTGTCTTACACTAACTTACTCAACATGACAATTGAAAAAATCGCAATAGATAATGATACGCAATTAAATTAACTTTGAGTTTGAAAGGACTTGCATATGATGATACTGGTAGTTGTTTACAGTTTACTTGTCTCATTCAATAAAATTAAAATAATGATCATTTAAAACTAACTGTATGTAATTGCTAATTTGTGTTGGAGTTTTTAGTATCAACTTCTGAAGTCTAAACTAAATGACCAAAATTAAATTGTCAAAATAGCATGTCTCTATCACTATCAACTCTGTGATTATTATCACTATGACTCTATGAAATTAATCTAGTGACTCAACTATATGACTATGAATTTTTATACTATAACTATGAGTATGATATTATTGATATGATCATGATTGATACATGATTATGATACTCATGACATAGTAAAGTATAGTCATAGAATGATAGACTGAAACTGAATAATATTATTAATAGACTATCGTTCGAGTACCATACTGGACATATTGGCCATAGACTAGTATAGACATAGTAGACTGAATCATAGAATCATAGTCCATAGACTATAGACTATAGAATCATTGAGTAGAGTATTATCATAGACATTTCATTATCATTACATTTACTATTTACCATCCACCAAGGCTGCAGTAGCCAAGGAGTCACTATCAATAGATAGTGCATCTTACTAATAACCTCACTCACTCTGTCTCTTGAATATATTCAGTTTCAGTCACTAACTAAACAAACTAAAAGTAAAAGTCTTAACTTTTAACTTACTAATATAACATCAATATAAGTAATACAACACATTTATAAAGTCAAAGTCATTGAAAGGTGGGCTTACCGAAAGGTGCTACGTTAAGAAAAGAATAAAATATAGCTAACGCAAATAAGAAATAGAAAATTTAAAACAAATTTAGCAGAATTGTATGTAATTTTTGTCAACAATTTTTATCAATATTAGAGTTACAACCCTTATTTTAAGGGGCTTTAAGCATAATAAATCCTGAAATGAAAAGTGAGTAGTCTTACTTGATCCATAGAAACAAAATGGCGTTAGTAACGCGTCAGTACGGTTTCGATATTCCAAATAATGATATAACAAAAAATCTACCATCTCTACAATTTGAAAGCGCCCTTGATGAAAATGAAAAAGAACTTATGTATCTACGAATAAGAAGTCATGCTATATTAGTCACACAATGTGCATTAGCTACTGTCTTAACGGATATTTTTTACAAAGCAAATGGGTGAGACTCGAGACTTTAAACTGTAGAAATTTTTTAGACTAGATTATACTAATTATAGATTTACTTCATTTATTTCATGTTTAGAGTTTAGATTTACTTTAGGCTTTAATTAACTTTGACTACTTTTTACCTGTACGCTTTACTCGTACGCTTTACTCGTACGCTTTACTCGTGAGGACTCTTGTCTTTAGTTATACTTTAAGGTTTTTACTTTAGCTTAGCCAATTTGAGTTAACGGTAACGTCTAAAAAACAGCTTTTTAAAAAATTATTTTCAAATTATCTGTGATGAATCATAGTCTAAGGCCTAAGCCTAAGTCAAGTTTTAGTATGTAATAAGTTATTAAAAATTGGCCGGGTCTACACGTCCGGCGCGCCGGACGTATATCTCCCGGCGACTAAGTCACATGACAGCCGGAAGAATACTTAATCGAGATATTGGTCCGGTGACCAAGTCACATGACCGACGTAACAAAGTGGCTCGAGATATTTGTCCATCAGCCTTGTCACGTGACCGCGAATGATTCAAAACTATTGTTAATTTTAAAATCTATTTCTCTACCAAGTTAGGCATACCGATACCCGCTTGCGCATTCGTTCTGCGCATATGGAAAAAAAACGCAAAAATTGAAGTGGCCATCTTACAATCGCTTTTACGGTGACCTCGGATTTATGCGTTTTACGTCACAGTTTCCTATTTGTACATTTGTTTTGTCATCGATGACGTTTAATATTTGTCTTCCGGTGACGCACATGTTTTTAGAGCGACTGGATTGAGCTCTGTTCTTTTTTTGTGACACTTTGACCG
>CAXITT010000150.1:1321780-1333950 GCA_964033795.1 Lymnaea stagnalis | reverse complement strand
TTTAGGTTGTAATAGCTTTAGTTTGTAATAGCTTTAGTTTGTAATAGCTTTAGGTTGTAAGAGCTTTAGGTTGTAAGAGCTTTAGTTTGTAATAGCTTTAGGTTGTAAGAGCTTTAGGTTGTAAGAGCTTTAGGTTGTAATAGCTTTAGTTTGTAATAGCTTTAGTTTGTAATAGCTTTAGGTTGTAAGAGATTTAGGTTGTAAGAGATTTAGTTTGTAATAGCTTTAGTTTGTAATAGCTTTAGGTTGTAAGAGCTTTAGGTTGTAAGAGCTTTAGGTTGTAAGAGATTTAGTTTGTAATATCTTTAGTTTGTAATAGCTTTAGGTTGTAATAGCTTTAGGTTGTAATAGCTTTAGGTTGTAAGAGATTTAGTTTGTAATATCTTTAGTTTGTAATAGCTTTAGTTTGTAATAGCTTTAGGTTGTAATAGCTTTAGGTTGTAATAGCTTTAGGTTGTAAGAGATTTAGTTTGTAATATCTTTAGTTTGTAATAGCTTTAGGTTGTAATAGCTTTAGGTTGTAATAGCTTTAGGTTGTAAGAGATTTAGTTTGTAATATCTTTAGTTTGTAATAGCTTTAGTTTGTAATAGCTTTAGGTTGTAAGAGCTTTAGGTTGTAAGAGCTTTAGGTTGTAATAGCTTTAGGTTGTAAGAGCTTTAGGTTGACCGTAAAAAAAGCAAGGGAAATAGTTGCTCCTAAGAATTTAGAGGCGGAAAAAAAATGAAATCTGACAGTTGGTCATCTCATTTTGCGTGCTTTAATGTTAAACTAGTTAGATCATAATCAAGGGAAATTCAACACTGCAATACAATAAAATAACGCTACATGGCCAGCATGGAGGCTTTATCTCTGATTGTTAGTATTGAAACAGTTGTATTACGTAAAACATTTGTTTAGAATGTTCTCAAAGACTTTGGAAAATAAATCAGAAATTTTTTAAAATATATAATTACATAAATTTTTTTTTTTTTTTTTTTTTTTTTTTTTTTTTTTTTTTTTTTTTTTTTTACTTTTCTGTAAGAACAGGCGGCTACTGAACTATTTTGTTAAGAGATATAAGAATAACTTAAGTTATAAATATGGTTCGTCACACAACAGATGGACATGTCCATTCCCACCCCTCCCCCTTTCTTTTTTTTTCCAGTACACATTACGTTCTGAGACATTTTCACGTTGAAAGACTCTCTCTCTCTCCCTGCATTTCTGTCTTGGGTGCGGAGCTTAATTTTTGTGTTTACACACGTGATATGTTGAGATTGAGGCTTCCTGGTGCGGTGTACACCTGGTCAACGGCTGAGAAAAGAATATCGGGTTGATCAAATTATCGTGGCTGATCGCGTCTGCTTCGTTGAGTGAACGGGTGGGTGGGTGAGCTGAGGTCGACTTTTTAGCTTGATGGTCAGGTAAAGAGTTAAGTCACTTTAACCGCGATGTTGTAAGCAGTGGATGTTTTAGAAAAAAGTAAATAAGACTAGACGACTTTTGTCGATGATTTATAGTGGAGACTTTGTGACTTTGCTTTTTTTTTGGACCAAAACTGAAACCCAAAACGAAAGTTAAATTGACTTCTGATCGAAGCCGAAACAGCATAATAAATAGACTTTGGGTCGATCCGAAAGTCTGTGCATAAAACATTTTCAAAAAGTAATTTTTTAAAAAAAAATTAACAAATTCAAATTTCTTAAATATTCAATTTGAATCTTTCGGCAACCTAAAGTGATCATCGACACTTTCTGCTGCATGGTCTTTCTTTGCCTTGTAGTACTGCTGCACGGTCTTTCTTTGCCTTGTAGTACTGCTGCACGGTCTTTCTTTGCCTTGTAGTACTGCTGCATGGTCTTTCTTTGCCTTGTAGTACTGCTGCATGGTCTTTCTTTGCCTTGTAGTACCGCTGCATGGTCTTTCTTTGCCTTGTAGTACCGCTCCATGGTCTTTCTTTGCCTTGTAGTACCGCTGCATGGTCTTTCTTTGCCTTGTAGTACTGCTGCATGGTCTTTCTTTGCCTTGTAGTACTGCTGCATGGTCTTTCTTTGCCTTGTAGTACTGCTGCATGGTCTTTCTTTGCCTTGTAGTACTGCTGCACGGTCTTTCTTTGCCTTGTAGTACTGCTGCACGGTCTTTCTTTGCCTTGTAGTACTGCTGCACGGTCTTTCTTTGCCTTGTAGTACTGCTGCACGGTCTTTCTTTGCCTTGTAGTACTGCTGCATGGTCTTTCTTTGCCTTGTAGTACCGCTGCATGGTCTTTCTTTGCCTTGTAGTACTGCTGCATGGTCTTTCTTTGCCTTGTAGTACTGCTGCATGGTCTTTCTTTGCCTTGTAGTACTACTGCATGGTCTTTCTTTGCCTTGTAGTACTGCTGCACGGTCTTTCTTTGTCTTGTAGTACTGCTGCACGGTCTTTCTTTGCCTTGTAGTACTGCTGCATGGTCTTTCTTTGCCTTGTAGTACTGCTGCATGGTCTTTCTTTGCCTTGTAGTACTGCTGCACGGTCTTTCTTTGCCTTGTAGTACTGCTGCATGGTCTTTCTTTGCCTTGTAGTACTGCTGCACGGTCTTTCTTTGCCTTGTAGTACTGCTGCATGGTCTTTCTTTGCCTTGTAGTGCTGCTGCACGGTCTTTCTTTGCGTTGTAGTGCTGCTGCACGGTCTTTCTTTGCGTTGTAGTACTGCTGCACGGTCTTTCTTTGCCTTGTAGTACTGCTGCACGGTCTTTCTTTGCGTTGTAGTGCATTTTAAGACATTTTTAATTATCTTCTAATTTTCGTGCATTTTGACTAGTTTTTGAAAGAAAGTCGTTTTTAAGAAGTGAATCTTTTTTTTTTAATTCAACATATTCCCTTTATTCCCTTTGCAGCAAAAATTTTAAAAACTATAATTTAAAATGGTTTAAAAATACAGCTGTCTTAAAATGAATGCACCGAGATACAAACTATTTGAGTTACGAAGAGCTGAACTGTGCACACAGTATCATACATACACAATGGTGTTTTGAACTGTGCACACAGTATCATACACACACAATGGTGTTTTCTTGTAAATTCAAGGACTAATTGGCAATGATTAACACTGACATTTTTTTTAACGCTAATTTAATTTCAAGAAATTTAAGCTAATTTTTTTTTTTAAACATCCAACTGCACCTGAAAAGAATATTGTGGTTAGCACTTGCCAAGTTGGACATTTCTCAAATTGTATCTTTTTTTTTTTATTCGATGACGCAATATGGCAAACATTTATCGCACCAAGTGGAACCAGGTTTTCTCTTATCCTTAACGTCCACAGACCTACGTCACTACCGCTACACGAACATCCGCGCCAACTTCAGATCACGTGATCAGCAGTTTCCCCAGCTTCAGGGCAGAGACAGACAAAACTGTGGAGCTGGGATTTCTGTCTTATGGCGGCTACGTGACCGGATATAGTTCTCTGAGGATGGGGAAGTAAGACGTTATCGGTTATAGTTACTTGAGGATGGTGAAGTAAAAATGGGGGTGGACATAGTTGCCTGAGGATGGGGATGTACGATGTGTTCGGATAGAGTTCCTAGAGGATGGCGAGTTAAGACATGGCCGGATATAGTTCTCTGAGTTTGGGGAGGTACGATATAAAGGATATAGTTCCCCGAGAATTGGGAGGTAAGACATGAAGAATATCGTTTCCTGAGTTTGGGGAGGTAAGACATGGCTGGATATACTTCCCTGAGAATGGAGAGGTCAGACATGGAGGATATAGTTCCCCGAGTATGGAGAGGTAAGGCATGACCGGATAAAGTTCCCTGAGGATGGGGAGATAAGGAACCATTTTCGGAAATCAGTGTCGTCGCTAGACTTTGACGCCTGTGGTGCCGTCCATGACTTGACCTCCCCACTACCAAAAGGAAGGCACTCTGGCATAGAGAGAATACCAAGGCTTCAGCAAGTCAAGTGTACATTTCCCAGTTCACGTGGTTACTTTTAGAATCCTCAAGCCTGGTATGGACAGATGGCGGATTTTTAAAAAAAAATCATTTTTGCGTACATTAAAAAAAATGAGTCGTAAAGAATACAAATACGATTGGTCCTGATAGTGTACGCTGTTTAAAAAAAAATTAAAATCCAATTCGGAAAAAATTAAATGTTAAGTACAATCATTCTGGAACAGATCAATCGAAGATTTTTTTTTAAAAAGGGGGAGAAAGGAACAAAACCCCAGCAATATGTCCCATTAGGTGGCTAGAACAACCCTTACATTGGCTTATATAAGCTTAGGAAAGATTTTCAGCATTTTATTAATACGGCAGGCAAATATGGGTTCGAAAGTAGTCATCGATATTGTTATTGCAGACATTGTTATTGCAGACATTGTTATTGCAGACATTGTTATTGCAGACATTTTTATTGCAGACATGGTTATTGCAGACATTGTTATTGCAGACATTGTTATTGCAGACATTGCTATTGCAAAAATTGTTATTTTAGAAATTGTTATTGCAGACATTGTTATTGCAGACATTGTTATTGCAGACATTGTTATTGCAGACATTGTTATTGCAAAAATTGTTATTGCAGAAATTGTTATTGCAGACATTGTTATTGCAGACATTGTTATTGCAGACATTGTTATTGCCGACATTGTTTTGCAGACATTGTTATTGCAGACATTGTTATTGCAGACATTGTTATTGCAGACATTGTTTTGCAGACATTGTTATTGCAGACATTGTTATTGCAGACATTGTTATTGCAGACATTGTTATTGCAGACATTGTTATTGCAGACATTGTTATTGCAGACATTGTTATTGCAGACATTGTTATTGCAGACATGAAATCTAAACATGTAAAACGATTGTTCAGGTTGATTTAAGGAGGCCTGAAACATGTGGGAAAATTATCATGACATCAACACATTGTGTACTTGCATGTAGGAGGAGGGAACAGATGGGGGAAATAGAACGGACGGAGATGAGGGGTGGAGAGGATGGGTGGAGAGAAGAGGACGGGTGGAAAGGACGGGTGGAGAGAAGAGGACGGGTGGAGAGAAGAGGACGGTGGAGAGGTTGGGTGGAGAGGACGGGTGGAGAGGAGAGGAGAGGACGGGTGGAGAGGAGAGGACGGGTGGAGAGGAGAGGGCGGATAAGGAGGAGAAGACAGGTGGGGTAGGAGAGAACAATCGGGAGGAGGACAGGACAGATAGGAGGAAAGGACGGATGGGAGGAGAGGGCAGATGAGGAAGGAGAGGACAGATGGGGAGGAGAGGACAGATGAGGAAGAAGAGGAAATATGAGGAAGGAGAGGATAGACGGGAGGGGGAGAGGACAGGGAGAAGCGGACATAAAAAAAGTGGGGGGGGGGTAAATATATTACATAAGATCATAACATAAGATCATAACATAAGATCATAAAATAAGATCATATTCTTGACAAAATGAACTCTTTCTCTCCCACTATGTTACGAATAGGTTGCATTTTGTTTGGGAGGGGGAGAGGACAGGGAGAAGCGGACATAAAAAAAGTGGGGGGGGGGTAAATATATTACATAAGATCATAACATAAGATCATAACATAAGATCATAACATAAGATCATATTCTTGACAAAATGAACTCTTTCTCTCCCACTATGTTAAGAATATGTTGCATTTTGTTTGTAAATAAATGTTGTTAGAGATATCAGAACGTTATTATTTGCAACCGTGTGGTGATTTTGCTTCTTTGATTTGACCACGTGATGTCAAGATGGGGGCCTCAAGCATCGTTCACCACTGGCATGCAAGGGGGACCACTGGTCATATTTGACAACGCGACGAATGCCCTGGTGATCTCCCCGATGAGTCAATTCATGGCAGCCTCTGACCAGCTGAACAGCTCATCTCAAGTCTTACACTATGGAATCATGGGACTTGTTGACACTGTCCCTAGCAACTACAGTGTGGACTTTATTATTTACTATAGCAACGAGGGCATAAATCAGGTACCAGACATTTTAAAGGCGCTCTTCGATTAAAGATATAAAAATATACATTGTGAGCTTACGATACTCGAATGTGAAGAGAAGAAACTTTGATTGCTCCTAGAACTAATTGAATGTACACAGAAAGTTGCGAATGTCAATAGGAATATGCAAATATCTATAGAAAGTTGCGAATGTTCATAGGAAGAAGTAAATGTCCATAGAAATGTGTGAATGTCGATATAAAGGTGTACATATCCAGAGGAATGTGTGAACATCCATAGAAGTTGAATATATTCATATAAAGATGAACACGTCCATAGAATGGCGTGAATATCCCCCAGGAAGCTGTAAAGGTTCCAAGTGCGAACATTTTAAAAGCTGTTTGCTCTAACAGCACCACACGTGCTAGAGAGTTACTTTGTAGAGGATCCATTACCTTTTGACTTAGTTACCTCAAAGAAGCTAGTGGTCATACATGACGTCACCTTTATAGCACTATATAAATAAATTATTACAAATATAAATGTAATGTCCCTGATATAGCTATTTAAGTACGTTCTAAATTAATGATATGCGCCCAATATTGCTTATTTAAATACATTTCTTAGTTGAGACTCAAATAAAACAGTTTTCTATAATTTTCCTTTATTTATTTTTGACCATGCCTCCTGAAAGGCCATGTCTGGCTGGGGACTTTTCCTCAGGGAACTGTACGGGAAAAAACAATTTTACCGGACATTCATGGACACGACAGTGAACTATTTGGGATATTGGACGGACAACGGTCAGTTTACTAATGTTTAAGATTAATTTAATTGTGTTTTATTCTTGTAGTTGCCTTGAACGCACCAATACTCACTAAAGACAGCTTATCTATTTCATTATTTATTTCAAGTACTTTGTACAGAAAGGGGCAATGCATTTGTATTCATATTATTTATGAACTTTGGTTTAAGGCATAAAGTTTTTAAAAAGTTCTGGAAGAAAATGGTTTAATAAGTTAGTCAAATCTGAAATGTGTTTTGTTTCATCTAATGTGTTTGTTTTCTTTATCTGTTTAACATAACTCGTCCTCTCCATGCCCAGGTGCCTACTACTACTACAACACAGAGAAGGACAAAAACTATGAGGCCACCATTATTGACGTGGTCAACTACATCAACAACACTAGAACACCTTTCCAGTAAACCGCCCACTTATTAGTCTCTGTATTAGATTTCTAACCAGTCAGTGAAATCAAATCTATTATTATTGAAGGCGTTATGTTAAATGATGCTGTAAACATTTAATAATAATTCATCACCTCTATTTTAGTCATACCCGACATTATTACATCATCTTCATTGTTGTCCTTTCCTGACATTATTACGTCACCTTCATTGTTGTCCTTTCCTGACATTATTACGTCATCTTTATTGTTGTCCTTGCCAGGCATTTTACGTCACCTTTATTGTTGTCTTTGCTTGACATTATTACGTCATCATAATTGGTGGCATCGCCTGACTTTATTACGTCATCATTATTGGTGTTTGCCTGACATTATTACGTAATCATTATTGATGTCATGGCTTGACATTATGACTTCTTATATATTAATTTTTTAAATCATTGATTGCATTTGTTTAGATCAGTTCAAAATCTTACTTTGATTTCATTCTTATGTCATTGTTTCACTTGCAGGAGGGAACCCATTGTCTATGTTTAATACAATCACTGTCTATGTTAATCTAATCATTGTCTATGTTAATCCAATCATTGTCTATGTTAATCCAATCATTGTCTATGTTTAATCCAGTCAGTGTCTATGTTTAATCCAATCCCGGTCTGTCTTTAATCCAATCATTGTCTATGTTCAGTCCAATCATTGTTATGTTCAATCCAATCATTGTTTATGTTCAATCCAATCATTGTTTATGTTCAATCCAATCATTGTTTATGTTCAATCCAATCATTGTTACGTTCAATCTAATCATTGTCTATGTTCAATCCAATTATTGTTACGTTCAATCTAATCATTGTCTATGTTCAATCCAATCATTGTTACGTTCAATCTAATCATTGTCTATGTTCAATCCAATTATTGTTACGTTCAATCTAATCATTGTTTATGTTCAATCCAATCATTGTTACGTTCAATCTAATCATTGTCTATGTTCAATCCAATTATTGTCCATGTTCAATCCAATTATTGTTTATGTTCAATCCAATCATTGTTTATGTTCAATCCAATCATTGTTTATGTTCAATCCAATTATTGTTTATGTTCAATCCAATTATTGTCCATGTTCAATCCAATTATTGTCCATGTTCAATCCAATACTTAAATCATGATCCGTCTCTAACAATCCATTTTCTCATCTCAATTCGTTTCTCCAACGAACGTCCAGGTACACACAATACGACTCCTGGTGGTACCAAAAAGGCCACGCACAAGGTGTGCTGTCGTGGACACCAATGAAAGAGATCATCCCTGATGGATTCCAGTAAGTGGATCTGCTTAATGAACACATCTGCCATGACCAGCATGTCCACCCCACGGCCTGCGGACCACACTGCGGCCCGTCATGTTAAAAATTTATCTGGCTAAATGACAACTAAGCTTATACGTTCTCAATTTCCACATAGAACGTTACACCAGTTATGTGAGAGGAAGGTTGATCAAGTATCACACAGGTCTATACAGCATTAAGAGTAGTTCTATACAGCATTAAGAGTAGTTCTATACAGCATTAAGAGTAGTTCTATATAGCATTAAGAGTAGTTCTATACAGCATTAAGAGTAGCTCTATACAGCATTAAAAGTAGTTCTATACAGCATTAAGAGTAGTTCTATACAGCATTAAGAGTAGTTCTATACAGCATTAAGAGTAGCTCTATACAGCATTAAGAGTAGTTCTATACAGCATTAAGAGTAGTTCTATACAGCATTAAGAGTAGTTCTATACAACATTAAGAGTAGTTCTATACAGCATTAAGAATAGTGCTATACAACATTAAGAGTAGGTCTATACAGCATTACGAATAGCCCTATACAGCATTAAGAGTAGTTCTATACAGCATTAAAATAGATCTATACATCATTAAGAATAGCTCTATACAGCATTAAGAATAGCTCTATACAGCATTAATAATAGGTCTATACAGCATCAAGAATAGCTCTATACAGCATTAAAATAGCTCTATACATCATTAAGAATAGCTCTATACAGCATAAAGAATAGCTCTATACAGCATTAATAATAGGTCTATACAGCATTAAGAATAGCTCTATACAGCGTTAAGAATAGCACTATACAACACTAAGAATAGCTCTATACCACATTAAGAATAGCTCTATATAACATTAAGAATAGCTCTATACAGCATTAAGAATAGCTCCATACAGCATTAAGAATAGCTCCACACAGCATTAAGAATAGCTCTATACAGCGTTAAGAATAGCTCTATACAGCATTAAGAATAGCTCTATACCACATTAAGAAAAGCTCTATAAATCATAAAGAAAGCTCTATATAAACATTAAGAATAGCTCTATACAGCATTAAGAATAGCTCTATACAGCATTAAGAATAGCGTCACACAGAATTAAGAATAGCTCTATACATCGTTAAGAAAAGCTCTATACAGCATTAAAAATAGCTCTATACATCATTAAGAATAGCTCTATACAGCATTAAGAATAGCTCTATACAGCATTAATAATAGGTCTATACAGCATTAAGAATAGCTTTATACAGCGTTAAGAATAGCACTATACAACATTAAGAATAGCTCTATACCACATTAAGGATACCTCTATAATTATAATAATAGAATAATGCGGCTCGCATAGTTCTCCGCAAACGCAAATTCGACCATGCAAAAACACTTCTGAGAGAGTTGCATTGGCTGCCGGTGCGTGCTCGCATAGAGTACAAAATCGCAACTTTGTGCTACCGCTGCTTACATGACCTGGCGCCGTCCTATCTGAAAGAGCTGCTGACGCCTTATGTACCCAGTAGAGAGCTCCGCTCATCCGATAGTGGCAAACTCTCGACACCACGTGTTTGCCTTGAGACTTACGGAAAGCGCACTTTCGCATTTGCTGGTCCTTGTTAAACCTTGCGGGAAGGACAGCTAGAATCTTTGTTGGTCTGTGTGGAGTCCTTTAAAACAGATCTAAAGACACATCTATTTCGCAAATACCTTCTGGGATGATTGTCTACCTTATTTTCCATGTGTTGTTGTGTTGCTCCGGGTTGAAATGGCTAGAAAGACTTTGATATTGTATGCTTGTAATTAGTTTTTGTAGTGTTGTGTTTGTTTTAAATGTGGTGAATTATAGATATGTTTTTTGTTGACTTTGTACCGCGCTTCGAGCCTTTGGGGATGAAGCGTGTTTTTTAAATGAACTTTATTATTATTATTATTATATAACATTAAGAACGGCTCTATTCAGCATTAAGAATAGCTCTATACAGCATTAAAATAGCTCTATACATCATTAAGAATAGCTCTATACAGCATTAAGAATAGCTCTTTACAGCATTAAGAATAGGTCTATACAACATTAAGAATAGCTATTGACTATATTACTATTCTGATGCCCCAACGACTTTTAAACCGAATACTATATTTGAAATTAAGACGCTTTCCGGAAAGATAATAAAATATTACTCACCAAACGCGGTTGCGTTATTTAAACACAAATATCATTAAGCATAGTTTAATGAATTATATTTTGCGAGCTGGCCACTCATGTTTAAATATATACTCTACTTATGCCTAAAAAAGTGTGCATTATATCCAGGTAGATTTATTCATAGTTTAGTATCTTGGTTTCTCTACGACTTTCTATATATGTATATTTTTGTGTGTGTCTTTTTCAAGTACACTACACGCATTGGTGACACCATTGACACTGTACACTACAAGCAGTGATGACACCACAATTGACACCATTGATACTGTACACTACAAGCAGTGATGACACCACAATTGACACCATTGACACTGTACACTACAAGCAGTGATGACACCACAATTGACACCATTGACACCATTGACACCATTGACACAATTGACACCATTGACACCATTGACACCATTGACACCATTGACACCATTGACACCATTGACACCATTGACACCATTGCACCATTGCACCATTGACACTGTGCTCTGATTTCTCTTCAGGTATCTGTACAACCAGACGCAGCGACCGTTTGGATGCCACAACCGGTTCTGGTGAGTTGACTCATCACTCCACAAACATCTTGCTACTCCTAGCTGGACGTGGAAATAGATTCATTAAGTATCCAAACATATTCTCACATCATTTAAAATAGGAAAAAACTCAAACATTTAGTGCAGATAATGCTAAGATCGTACACTTTGATACACTTTTTTTTTTCTAGAGGCTAGTACGAAAATAATAACACAAAACATTTCATGTCCACGGGGAATTATTTGTTACCATTGTTTGACAACAGTTTTATTTCCTAATTTGGAGGAGTGGGGAGGGGGGTGGGGGCTTCTTTTTTTTGTTTCGTTAACCACAGACGTCTAGTCCAGAAGAGTTAACATCAGACGTCTAGTCCAGGAGCGTTAACATTGGACGTCTAGTCCATAAGGGTTAATTTCAGACGTCTGATCCAGAAGACGTGACGGAGGAGTTTGTCGTCCTAACTGGAGCACACCGAACTCAAAGTCTGGTGACGTCCGAAGCTGAACGCGAACTTCAACGTCACTGATTACGAAACAGTCTGAACGCTCTATCACAACATTGTTAGAACCGACACTGTTTGACGTGACACATCAACAATTAAGTCAGGAATATGACACATCAACAATCAGGTCAGGGATGCGAAACATCAACAATTAGGTCAGGGATGTGACACATCAACAATTAGGTCACGGATGTGACACAACTAAATTAGGTCAGGGATGTGACACATCAACAATTAGGTCATGGATGTGAAACATCAACAATTAGGCCAGGGATGGGACACAACAAAATTAGGTCAGGGATGTGACACATCAACAATTAGGTAAGAGATGTGACACATCAAAATTAAGGTCAGGGATGTGGCACGTCGCTACACATGTCAGGGATGTGGCACATCGCTACACACGTCAGGGATGTGGCACGTCGCTACACATGTCAGGGATGTGGCACGTCGCTACACATGTCAGGGATGTGGCACGTCGCTACACATGTCAGGGATGTGGCACGTCGCTACACATGTCAGGGATGTGGCAC
>CAXITT010000150.1:1295798-1320597 GCA_964033795.1 Lymnaea stagnalis | reverse complement strand
TTTTCACATGAAAACAGAGAGGTAGCATGAGTGAACAGTGAATGGTGTTGACCATGTTTTGTCCACGAGGACAATGAATTGTATTTTGAGAGGACAATGTGAGCTCCACGTTTTTGGAGAGTAAAATTATGTTTTTGTCAGAGCGGTTGTTTTTCACGCTTTGCTGGTAATAAAGTATGAGTTGACTGATGTAGAGGGAGAGCTGAGCGTAGAGCAGCAGAGCAGTAGAGAACAGTAGAGCTAGGAGAGCTGTGTGATTAGACAGTTGAGCTGAGTTGTAGAAGTGTGAGGACGTGTCTTTCTTAATGATGGAATACTATAGATAGATATATATATGTGAAATTACATTCATGCAAGGATTATTTATTAATATTATCAGTATAAAGTGTGTTCAATAAAGTACTGTAAGTTTAACCAGGATTCAGTATTCTTCTTTACGTGCCTGGATAATAAGTGAAAGAATGAAGAAGACTTAGTCGGCATCCTGAAGTATTAACATAACATAAGTAACCATACTACTGACATAACCCACAGCATAAGAAATAAGATCCCACGCCATGTCAGAGTAGATGTGTTACAGCCATCCGCGAGTAGAAGCGACGTTACTATAAAGGATTTAAAAAAGAACAATACATGTTGAAAACAAAATAACTATGCCGGGCAGAGGTCAAGCGGCGGTCAGAGGCCAAGAGCAGGTCAGAGGTCAAGCGCCGGTCAGAGGCCAAGAGCTGATCATTTTTACACAGTAGCTGTTTTGCATAGAGAAGTGTGAAATTCAAATGTCCAACAAACCTGATAAAAGTGATGTGCCTTGTGGAAAAGTGAAACATGTGCTATGAAAGCTTGAGAAGCACAGATCAATGGTTGATGAAAACAAACTTAACATAATGTATACAAGGAGATTGTATGTGAGTCAGCCCTGTACTGTAATACAATGTACATAAGTACATTGTATGTTAGTCAGCCTTGTACTGTTATACATAGATTGTGTATGACTCAACTCTATACTGTAATACAGTGAATTTGATTCCACAGGGACAACCAGACGTTGTATGCCAAGTACAATGGTGGAAAATATAATTTCATTTCTGATCAAAATTCTGGACTGGCTGTACCAGACGATGAGGTAATCTAGCAATCTCCATTGTGAGCTATTTTCTGTAACACGAGGCTGGATTTCTTATATCATTTGCTGTCAGTTAGGTTATTTTCTTATATGTTTAGTTTATGTTTGGATGTTCATGCTGTAATCATGTTAAAAGTTCCACTATTAGTCTCCTCTTGGTCTTCCTAGAAAGTTTTCACGAAGTAGATACATGGTTCTTCTTTATTTTCTATTTCTGAGATTGTTCCTGTCTCATTTTTAAGTTTTGTTCTAACTAGTACTACAACCTGGGAATATTTAAAAAAAATCTTTTCAGAATAATAATAATCAAAATAAAACTGTTTCTCAAAAGTAAACAGCTTCAATTTTAAAAAAAACTCCTTTGATAACAAAGAAGGATAACTCGTGAAGAGCTTTTAGGCTAAATGAAACGTCAGATCCCAAAACATTGTCCCAAAATTGGGCCTCTCTTGCTAAATTTTAAATGAAAAACAATTATTCAATTAGTCTTCGGAGAAACTTCATCATCATTATGATCATGTCCCTAAATCCTTTGAACGTTGGGGCGCTACAGATGACATGACAACTATCCTCTTCCATTCGTCTCTGTTTTCTGCACTTCGCACAGGGGATACTTATTTTCATCTTCGTGTTGGTTTCAGCAATTCTGGTTGGATCTGTTCAACATGACTCTGCACTGGGGGCCATTCATATTGTATGAACAGGTAGGAAACGTGAAACATTTCATATTACATCATAAGCCTTACTTTAGCAGCAGTCAGATTAGATAATGTTATTCATTAAGGTGTGTTGTTCATGGGGTGTGATGTTCATTGGGGTGTTTTGTTCTTTGGGGTGTGTTGTTCATAGGGTGTATTGTTTATTGTGGTGTGTTGTTCAATAGGAGGTGTTTTTCATTGTGGTATGTTGTTTATTGTGGTGTGTTGTTCATTAGGATGTGTTGTTAATTGGGTGTGTTGTTCTTTGGGGTGTGTTGTTCATCGGGGTGTATTGTTCTTTGGGGTGTGTTGTTCATTAGGGTGTGTTGTTCATCGGGGTGTGTTGTTCATTGTGGTGTGTTGTTCATTAGAGTGTTTTGTTGATTGGGGTGTGTTGTTCATTGGGGTGTTGTTACAGAGAGCTTGTTTACACAATATTTCTCGTACGTGCCCTCTGATTGACCCCGCATGAGACGCTGTGTTCACAAAGGGGTGTGGCTTAGGTCTTTGATGTATTTCTTGTTTACACCGCCAGCCACTGAAAATAATTAATCTGTTCCAAATAGTATTTGGTAGAATGATTGGGATTTTTCTCGAAATGTCTCGAAGGCAGGGCTTGGGCGTCGGTAGACCCACCTATATAAGGGATTGACAGGCACGGACGACAGACGGAGATTTCATATAGATTCTCTTAACATTACGAGGCGTGTTTTATTCTTGTGTGTATTTGTGTGCTCCTACTTATATGTGTTTATTTCGCATTATTTATTGGCATCATTATTTCTAATTGTATTAACTGTGTACCGGTACGACATCTGCCATACTGTAAGTTGAAGATTGTAATTTTATTTTATTTTATTTTGTAATTATCTTAAGACATAATAAATCGTAATTAATTGTGACTAGAAACTGTTTTGGGTCGTATCCTTAATATTGTTGATTATATGGTATCGTCCTTTGTTAGGCACTGTTTACAACGAGCCAATTAAAATTAAAATAGGAGATTAATTTCTCCCAATACAAGTCAGTGCGTAACAGGTGTGTTGTTCTTTGGGGTGTGTTGTTGATTGGGGTGTGCTGTTCATTGTGGTGTGTTGTTCTTTGGGGTGTGTTGTTCATTTGAGTGTATTGTTGATCGGGATGTGTTGTTCATTGGGGTGTGTTGTTCATTGGGGTGTGTTGTTTATTGGGGTATGTTGTTCATTAGGGTGTGTTGTTCATTGGGGTGTATTGTTTATTGTGGTGTGTTGTTCATTGGGGTGTGTTGTTTATTGTGGTGTGTTGTTTATTGTGGTGTGTTGCTCATTAGGGTGTGTTGTTCATTGGGGTGTGTTGTTCAGTAGGGTGTGTTGTTCATTGGGGTCTGTTGTTCCTTTGGGGTGTGTTGTTCATTGGGGTATGATGTTCATTGGGGTGTGTTGTTCATTGGGGTATGTTGTTCATTGGGGTGTGCTCTTCATTAAGGTGTGTTGTACAATTAGTTTAATTAAAACCCAATGGATCAAAACGATTGTTAACAGTTTCCACAAATGTTAATTTTACCCATTTATTCAGCCCCCATAATGTTACTATTGGTTTTTTTTAAAGTGTTTATACATATCTATAGGTCCCCTGTTTCACTTTACATTAGATTAGTACTGTCACTAGACCATGTCTAGGGTAGGATTATATTTCCTAATTAAGTACTCTAAACTAATCTCACTCCACACTCACTCTAACATTCAATGACACTCTCATCCGCTCTCTTCTATTAATACTATCGCTATAGTAAGAAACACAGGTGGTTCAGCCCACAAATAAATATTTAATTATAAACAGAATTAACGACACACATGCACGTATAAAGCAAGGACTAATCATACTGTCTAATACTTGATACAATTTTTAGATGGAGGGACTAAGTTGCGATTGGCGGTCTGTCCTCTGTAGGCAGGTAAAGTCCACAACACACACATGCAGCAGACTTGTTGGTTTGGCCTCTCTCTCTGGTCACTGGTCACTGCGACGTGACAGACCTCTGGTCACTGGTCACTGCGACGTAACAGGCCTCTGGTCACTGGTCACTGCGACGTAACAGGCCTCTGGTCACTGGTCACTGCGACGTAACACGCCTCTGGTCACTGGTCACTGCGATGTGACAGGCCTCTGGTCACTGCGACGTAACAGGCCTCTGATCACTGGTCACTGCGACGTGACAGGTGGAGACTCTCACACTTTAACGGTGGGCACACACACACACACAGCCCTCTCGCTGGCCACTGGTCACTGCGCCGTCTCTGCTCCTCTAGGAGGCCTAACCTACACTTGGTTCTTGTGATTAGTCTGACCCTAAACGATCAACTCCATTAACTGACTCAACTGCACGGAGTGGTCTATATTATACGGTATACTATACCGACAGTACTAAATTCTTGCACGGATTGGCCTATATTATACGATATACTATACCGACAGTACTAAGTTCTTGCACGGATTGGTCTATATTATACGGTATACTATACCGACAGTACTAAGTTCTTGCACGGATTGGTCTATATTATACGGTATACTATACCGACAGTACGAAGTTCTTGCACGGATTGGTCTATATTATACGGTATACTATACCGACAGTACGAAGTTCTTGCACGGAGTGGTCTATATTATACGGTATACTATACCGACAGTACTAAGTTCTTGCACGGATTGGTCTATATTATACGGTATACTATACCGACAGTACGAAGTTCTTGCACGGATTGGTCTATATTATACGGTATACTATACCGACAGTACGAAGTTCTTGCACGGAGTGGTCTATATTATACGGTATACTATACCGACAGTACTAAGTTCTTGCACGGATTGGTCTATATTATACGGTATACTATACCGACAGTACTAAGTTCTTGCACGGAGTGGTCTATACTATACGGTATACTATACCGACAGTACGAAGTTCTTGCATGGAGTGGTCTATATTATACGGTATACTATACCGACAGTACTAAGTTCTTGCACGGATTGGTCTATATTATACGGTATACTATACCGACAGTACGAAGTTCTTGCACGGATTGGTCTATATTATACGGTATACTATACTGACAGTACGAAGTTCTTGCACGGAGTGGTCTATATTATACGGTATACTATACCGACAGTACTAAGTTCTTGCACGGATTGGTCTATATTATACGGTATACTATACCGACAGTACTACGTTCTTGCACGGAGTGGTCTATATAATACGGTATACTATACCGACAGTACTAAGTTCTACTGTAATGAACTGTACTCAACTCAACTGTACTGACTTTAAATGAGCTCAACTACACGGAATCAATTCAACCAAACTGCCAGCTGTGCTAACTGTACTAGCTTCCAACGAACTGTTACTAACTGGCTAGAAATGAGAATAACGAATACAACGTATAAGACATAGTTAAGAATTAAAATTACATGACATTATTAAAAATTAATCATAATCTAACAGTAGCTATAATCCTAACATTTCTTAATAAAACTACAATTCTACTAAAACATGAATATGAAAATTAACAATACTAAACCAGCAAATTATGGATAAACAAGCTTCATCAAATAATTATACTAGCCAGGCTCCACTGAAAAACCTCAGGTGAAAGAGGGTGATAAATGATGGGGCCCTTTAATATATTCTCTAAGTTTGGCGTCCTGTCCCGCATTCAAGCGTCGCGGCTGACGCTCCGATCAGCCGCGCATTGTTTAAGCTGGGTCATGGTCAAGGTGGCCAGGTTAATTTCCATTGTTTCATGAGTCATTGTTATTTGTGTAAGGCCCAGCCTAATTTTCTAATATCGCGTGGGGTAGCGATGGAGCGAGTGTGAGCCAGCGGGTCTCACAAAGGTGCGGAACAGCGGGTCTCAACAACGATAGCGAAGTTTTGTTACAATTGTATTGCTTTTTTTTTTTACCCTAACCCTAAATCTAACCGTAACCCTAAATCTAACCCCAACCGTAACTCTTACCCTAACCCTAACCCTAAAACTAACTCTAACCATAACCCTAACCCTATCGCTACCCTGCTGCAGGATTGGCTAAATGTGGAGACTGACAAAAACACGATTCTACAAACTGACCTTGACATTGGGCGCCGGTGGCTTGTGGGGATGGGGAAAGGTGCAGAAGCCTACACTACCATCTGTATACAGTACTGCCTAGCCTACAGTCGGCATATTCTACAGTCCCTGGAGATACCTGCAGTAACACAGGTGAGTTATTGATGCATATCAATACTACCTTCTGTTACACAGGTGAGTTAATGACGGCTATGATTACTAGTAATCCCTCAGGTGAGTTAATGGTGGCTATTACTGCGTGCAATCACTCAGGTGAGTTATTGATACATATGAATAGGCTACCTGCTGTTACACAGGTGAGCTAATTATGAATAGAAACAGTTTTATGGGATAGGGTAAATAAATGGTGACAGGGCTCAGTTTTATTGACTGCCGTTTAGTGAATGTCATGCTAAATCTTGTGCTGAATGACGTAATATTGATATTCATTTCTAAAAAAAATTAATTTTAATAATAGTCACTTTTATGAAATACAAGTTAAAAACATGAAAGGGAACAAATAAAATGAAACTTTCTTTGAAAAGGTACATGTCACACGAAAGTATGCTATCCACACATGACAGTAAAGTAATTTAACAAAACATGACAGTAATGTATTTTAACAAAAAAGTACGGTAATATATTTTAACGAAACATGACAGGAAGTATTTTAACAAAACATGACAGTAAAGTTTGCACATAAATCTAACTATTTTATGAAGCACACAATATTTTACCGTTAATTCATGCTCGAACAAACTGAAATTACCAGTCATTTCCGAATGACTTCCTTGAGAACACCTCACACCGTCCTTACATCATGTATTGGTCATCCAATGCTTACACTGTTGCAGGCCCGTGTAAGTCGGGACTATTCCCCTGGGGGCAAACAGTGGGACATTGGCATCACGTCCATGTTGGCTGATGCTGTGGGTCTGGCCCCATTTAAAGACACATTCTGGACAACAGAAGTACAGCCTGGCAGTCCTTATGGGGGTACGTTCTTAGTTTAGTTTCAATTTTCATTTAGTCTCTGAGATTTCAATTTGTTGAAGTTTAATTCAAAATCATTGTTGGGGGAAAAATATTCTGTAGTATTTATCGCGACGATAAAAATTACTAATATAACAAAACCAAAACTCATGGCTTAAAGCCATGGCATTTTGTTTTCTTTTCTTTTTTTCCTACACCTTTTTTTCATTGAGATTTTTGTTGCTTTCAGACAAGACAGAAAACAAGACACGTCTTAACTGTGTCCTGGCCACACTGAGTACAGGACCTGTAGGACCCGGGGATGGAATAGGATACGTCAACAAAACACTTCTCATGAGGTTTGTTAATTTGTCGATATCTTACGAGAGTTTAGACACATGAGTCTGAAGAAAGGAAATTTATCTAGAAAAATTGTTGGCTAGACAGAGATGAATGCTGGTCCAGATGTTGGCTAGTACAGAGGTGTGTCCTAGTCCTGATGTTGGCTAGTACAGAGGTGTGTCCTAGTCCTGATGTTGGCTAGTACAGAGGTGTGTCCAAGTCCTGATATTGGCTAGTACAGAGGTGTGTCCTAGTCCAGATGTTGGCTAGTACAGAGGTGTGTCCTAGTCCTGATGTTGGCTAGTACAGAGGTGTGTCCTAGTCCTAATGTTGGCTAGTACAGAGGTGTGTCCTAGTCCTGATGTTGGCTAGTACAGAGGTGTGTCCTAGTCCAGATGGTGGCTAGTACAGAGATGTTTTCTGGTATTGAAATAGAGCAACTGGATAGAACTCTGGTAATCTCAACTTATTTATACATCATATCATTGCGACCTTTGTGTCTATGTGAATATCTTAACATTAGGCTAAACTGGAAAAATCAGTTCACTGTAGCTCGAACATTGGTTCTGTGTGTGTTAGACCTCCGTAGTACACAATGTTATTCAGGAACCCAACTTTACCATGCCCATAGACTGCACTGCATGTAAACTGTGGTATTAAGTCCCCAACTTGTGCAACTTGTTCAACTTGTCCAACTTGTTCAACTTGTTCAACCTAATCAACTTGTCCAACTCGTTCAACCTCTTCAACCTGTTCAACTTGTTCAACCTATTCAACCTGTTCAACTTGTCCAACTTCCCCATACCACGAGACGCTACAGGAGGACCCCCACCTGCTGATCTGATCTGTCCTTGCTGAAAATTGCAGACTGGTTTGATTCCTACATTTATTCACATGACTTAGATCACTGTTTCAGATGTTGTGACAGCCAAGGACAAATCCTGCAGCCGAGTAAACCAGCCACAGCCGTGGATGATCAAATCAAAATTGTAAGTAGCACTGACCACTAGTGTAAGTAGCGCTGACCACTAGTGTAAGTAGCAGTGACCACTATTGTAAGTAGCGCTGACCACTATTGTAAGTAGCGCTGACCACTATTGTAAGTAGCGCTGACCACTATTGTAAGTAGCGCTGACCACTAGTGTAAGTAGCAGTGACCACTAGTGTAAGCAGCGCTGAACACTAGTGTAAGCAGCGCTGGCCACAAGTGTAAGTAGCGCTGACCACTAGTGTAAGTAGCACTGACCACTATTGTAAGTATCACTGACCACTACTTTAAAACTTCTTTTAATGGGGTATCGTTTAAATAAAGTAGGGTCATTATCCAACCTGAAGCACTCATTGCTGTTAAATATTTTAAAAAAGTGACGACCTTTTGGCCCCGGCGTCTCCAACAGTAAACAGTTCAAAGGGCAGCGTGTTGGACGAATTCGATTGGATTTTAATGGGAGAAATGTGAACATGTTACTTGACTATTTACCCAAATGATTTTTATAGAGTCCTTATCTTAAAGATGATTAAAATGGCATCTTTGGAATGGGCTGCTCCCATGAATCCTATTTTAATTGTATTTGATAAGCGGTCATAGTTTTGGGATTGATCAATAGGTTGTTTTTTTTAATAAGACATCTTTAAAAGTTAGATTGGTCTTTCATCTTGGTCTTTCATCGTGTTTTTTTTTTACTGAAACGGTCTTTTACCTAATATTAATGTTTACAGGAGCTATTAAAAAAATATGGATATTTTACATTATTACTTTTTTAAAATTTTAATGTGAGCTGCAACGAAGTGTTTTTAGAAGGCCTTAAACTTTGTTGTCCTTTGGTCAGTTTCGAAAGTTTTTTCAGCATGCAAACCAGCAACGCCGGGTCTACTGGCTAGTATCAATCTAGAAAGCATTTCATCGTTTGTGCAGTCTCGTACAATTTATTTTGATTAGAGAAACACGAATAATCTTTACGTCACCACGTTACGAGCCCTTCAAAAATGTCCTGCCCTTTAGACCTATAAAAATATGTCTTGTACCCCACGCCATTCCTGCAGCAAGCGTTTCCAACCTACACCGGACCACAAGGCCAAGTGTACACCACCTACAGCAACATCTCGGGGTACATATTTGGCATCGTTCTGGCTGCTCAACTGGACAACGAGTACTCCTTGAAACCGTCTGCTGGCTGGACGTTTGGTGAGGTAGGCCACTGGAACAATTCCTAGCAAATGATCATTTTTTTTCCCCATAGAGACATCAATATCTTTGATAGTAATAGTTATGTAGTCCTTGAAGGAATGCACATTGAATATAGTACAATGATGTTACATTGAATGAACTCCATTGTTATTGAATGCCTTCTCCAGCTGGCCACGAGTGTGCTGTACTCAGGCACAGAGCCCTGGACCACCCCGGTCCCGTTCTCCGAGTCTCTGCCCCTGAAACTAGGCCGTGAATGCACGGACGTGAATTTTTGCTTGTATTATACGTCACCCGTCATACAGCTGGCCTCGGGGTAAGTCATCGAGCGTGGCCATAGCATGACGTCACACACTTGACACGTTAAGCCTTAAATGGACTTTTCCGTCCCAACATTTAAAGATGAAGCGTTCATTGTACAATGTTACTTAACGAACTTGAAATGTTTAGCTCCACTTTAAAATGGACTGATTTTGTTTGTAGAATACTGAAATAACAACCATCGTAAGAGAATAAGCTTTGAAAGCGGGCATCTTTAACAATAAATTTTAAAATAAAAATGATGATGTTGATAAAAATAATAATAATATTTGTTATTTTATAAAAATGATGATTCGGATAAAATAAATTTAGAACAATTTTATAAAAAAAATAATGATGTTGATAAAATATAATAATTTATAAAAATGATGATGGTGGTAACTAAATAATAATACAAAAGGATGATAATAATAATACACAATAGATAAGATATTTTAAATGAATAATGAATAGGCAGGTTTTTCAAGCAATCGAAAACCCACACTGTAAAATAAAATGTCAAAGATACTGACATGCTTTGAAAACATACAAGCATGATCAGTTAAATCATTTAAAAAGAATGTTTCTACTTTTCACGTTTTTATTTTAGCTCTACCGTTACCCTGCTTGGGGAGCCAGACAAATGGGTGCCCATGTCTTTCAAGAGATTTTACTTGTTGCAGCAGTCAAAAGACGACATCCTGCTTGTACTTGTGGTTAACGAGTTCGAGACCGTGACCTTCAAATTTACTGTAGACTTTGGACCCATCCAAACGATAATATGTGACAACAGTAAGAGCAGCAAGCCATCGTATGTCAGTCAGATTAGCATCTCGAGTAAAACATGCAGTTTGTAAGGACTATGTAATGACCATTTCATTGTTTCCAACAGTATGTAATGACTGTGTAATTACTATGTTATGACTATTTAGCTGTTTTTCAGTAGTGTGTAATGACTGTGTAATGACTATGTAATGACTATTTAGTTGTTTTCAACAGTGTGTAATGACTACGTCATGGCTATATAATGACTAGGTAAGGACTATTTAGTTGTCAAGAAATCCTATTATATGTTGCAAATACAAAATCTAAATATTAAATGTAAGCCATACATCCAAATGTTTACAGTTGTGTCTGTCTGTCTGTCTGTCTGTCTGTGACTTAAACAACGCAGAATGTCGTGAAATCAGCACTGATCTTTATGTTGGGAATGTCTAGGCCAGCAGCTATTTTCAGCACACTACGTCACTACTTTTATCAGATCTTGACATCTGATGTTTCTTACTGCTTTGTATAGGGTACGATCTCGATGGAAAAAAAATAAATTTATTTACGGAGAGAAAAAATCATAATGGATTGGTGAATATCATTTTGTGGTTGTCATAGTTGGGGGAGGGGGGAGGTAAACATAGATCGGATGACGTCATTATAACTTGAGCGGAAAGAAATTATTCAGAGTAAAAGCATACATTTTATTTTTAAAAAAACTCTATCATTGAGTCTGTTTTAATTAACCCGGCTTAACTTACTGGAATCGAGTTTAGAAACAACAAACATGATTTTGGAACCTACCCAACTTGGTAAAGTAGGCGGCAAACATGGGAAAGCTACACAAAAATGTGGACGTACCTAAAATGGTTGATAAAACCTAAATGATAGGTAAACGCTCCACACTATTTGTGACGGAACACGCACCATGCTGTTTGTGATTAAGACCACGTTGTTTGTGACATAGACCACGCCCCACGCTGTTTGTGAAGTAGGCCCCGCTCCACGCTGTTAGTGACATTGACCACACTGTTTGAGACATAGACAACGCTCCACGCATTTAATTTTGTATCATAGACCGCGCTGTTTGTGACATAGATTACGCTACAGGCTGATCTTGACATAGACCACGCTATTTGTGACATAGACCACGCTCCACGCTGTTTGTGAAATAGACCATGCTGTTTGCGACATTGATCACGCTGTTTGTGACATAGACCACGCTCCACGCTGTTTGTGACATAGCTCACGCTGTTTGTGACATAGATCACGCTGTTTGTGACATAGATCACGCTGTTTGTGACATAGATCACGCTTTTTGTGACATAGATCACGCTGTTTGTGACATAGATCACGCTGTTTGTGACATAGATCACGCTGTTTGTGGCATAGATCACGCTGTTTGTGACATAGACCACGCTGTTTGTGACATAGACCACGCTGTTTGTGACATAGATCACGCAGTTTGCGACATAGACCACGCTGTTTGTGACATAGACCCCGCTATTTGAGACATAGACCACGCTCCACACTTTTTATGACATAGACCACGCTCCATGCTGTTTGCGACAAGACCACGCTATTTGAGACATTGATCACGCTTTTAGTGACATATACCACGTTCCACAATATTTGTGACATAGACCACGATCAATGTTGGTCGCCACTCTCACTTGTGGGTCGATTCCAAATTTGACAGATCTCACTCAAGTTGCTTTCATAGCAGAACTCAGTTGAAAGAACATGTCACCAGAGTGGGGTGGCATCATACAGAGCAGGGTGACATCAGACAGAGCAGGGTAGCATCAGACGGAGCAGGAAGCCATCCGACAGATCAGGGTAAGAACAGACAGAAAAGGGTGGCATCAGACAGATCAGGGTGGCATAAGACAGCAGGGTGGCATAAGACAGCAGGGGCATCAGACAGAGCAGGGTGGCATCAGACAGATCAGGGTGACATCAGACAGAGCAGGGTGGCATCAGACAGATCAGGGTGGCATAAGACAGCAGGGTGGCGTCAGACAGAGCAGGGTGACATCAGACAGAGCAGGGTGGCATCAGACAGATAAGGTGGCATAAGACAGCAGGATGGCGTCAGACAGATCAGGTGAAATGAGACAGCAGGGTGGCGTCATACAGAGAAGGAAGGCATCAGACAAAGCACGGTGGCATCAGACAAAGCACGGTGGCATCAGACAAAGCACGGTGGCATAAGACAGCAGGATGGCGTCAGACAGATCAGGGTGACATCAGACAGAGAAGGGTGGCATCAGACAGATCAGGTGGCATAAGACAGCAGGGTGGCGTCAGACAGAGCAGGGTGGCGTCAGACAAAGCACGGTGGCATAAGGCAGCAGGATGGCGTCAGACAGAGCAGGGTGGCATCAGACAGATCAGGGTGACATCAGACAGAGCAGGGTAGCATCAGACAGATCAGGGTGGCATAAGACAGATCAGGTTGGCATCAGACAGAGCAGGGTGACATCAGACATAGCAGGGTGGCATCAGACAGAGCAGGGTGGCATCAGACAGAGCAGGGTGGCATCAGACAGAGCAGGGTGGCATCAGACAGAGCAGGGTGGCATCAGACAGAGCAGGGTGGCATCAGACAGAGCAGGGTGGCATCATACAGAGCAGGGTGGCATCAGAACAGGTTGCCATAAGATCGGAGAGCTTCGACAGTGTGCCACCAGATCACTTTGCCATCACAGCAGCTTGCCGCTAGAGCAGGGTGTCAAAGAAGGGTGCCATCTGAGTAGGCTGCTTGCAGAACAGGACACCCACTGAGCAGGTCCGCCTCAGAGCAGGGCGCCACCAGAGTAGGGCGTCACCACAGAAGTTCTCCCTATCCTCCCTTTAAGGACATCATCATTTATTACGATGTGTCACCGGGACGCTTAAGTCAGTGTTGCTGTTCAAAACGGAAACATTTCAAGAACATTTGGCGGTCTACCATGCAGCAGTCCAGGAAGATTATCAGCGTAGTCTGGAGAACAAAGATGATTTTCAGCGTAATATTGAGGAAAAAGAAGATTCTCAGGGTAATCTGCTTTATACTGGGGTGATTGACCAATTCAGACAAGAACTTAATGTTGACACATTACAAACTATTTGACAAGAACTTAATGTTGACACATTACAAACTATTTGACAAGAACTTAATGTTGACACATTACAAACTATTTGGCAAGAACTTAATGTTGACACATTACAAACTATTTGACAAGAACTTAATGTTGACACATTACAAACTATTTGACAAGAACTTAATGTTGACACATTACAAACTATTTGACAAGAACTTAATGTCTACACATTACAAACTATTTGACAAGAACTTAATGTCTACACATTACAAACTATTTGACAAGAACTTAATGTCTACACATTACAAACTATTTGACAAGAACTTAATGTCTACACATTACAAACTATTTGACAAGAACTTAATGTTGACACATTACAAACTATTTGACAAGAACTTAATGTTGACACATTACAAACTATTTGACAAGAACTTAATGTTGACACATTACAAACTATTTGACAAGAACTTAATGTTGACACATTACAAACTATTTGACAAGAACTTAATGTTGACACATTACAAACTATTTGACAAGAACTTAATGTTGACACATTACAAACTATTTGACAAGAACTTAATGTTGACACATTACAAACTATTTGACAAGAACTTAATGTTGACACATTACAAACTATTTGACAAGAACTTAATGTTGACACATTACAAACTATTTGACAAGAACTTAATGTTGACACATTACAAACTATTTGACAAGAACTTAATGTTGACACATTACAAACTATTTGACAAGAACTTAATGTTGACACATTACAAACTATTTGACAAGAACTTAATGTTGACACATTACAAACTATTTGACAAGAACTTAATGTTGACACATTACAAACTATTTGACAAGAACTTAATGTTGACACATTACAAACTATTTGACAAGAACTTAATGTTGACACATTACAAACTATTTGACAAGAACTTAATGTTGACACATTACAAACTATTTGACAAGAACTTAATGTTGACACATTACAAACTATTTGACAAGAACTTAATGTTGACACATTACAAACTATTTGACAAGAACTTAATGTTGACACATTACAAACTATTTGACAAGAACTTAATGTTGACACATTACAAACTATTTGACAAGAACTTAATGTTGACACATTACAAACTATTTGACAAGAACTTAATGTTGACACATTACAAACTATTTGACAAGAACTTAATGTTGACACATTACAAACTATTTGACAAGAACTTAATGTTGACACATTACAAACTATTTGACAAGAACTTAATGTTGACACATTACAAACTATTTGACAAGAACTTAATGTTGACACATTACAAACTATTTGACAAGAACTTAATGTTGACACATTACAAACTATTTGACAAGAACTTAATGTTGACACATTACAAACTATTTGACAAGAACTTAATGTTGACACATTACAAACTATTTGACAAGAACTTAATGTTGACACATTACAAACTATTTGACAAGAACTTAATGTTGACACATTACAAACTATTTGACAAGAACTTAATGTTGACACATTACAAACTATTTGACAAGAACTTAATGTTTACACATTACAAACTATTTGACAAGAACTTAATGTTGACACATTACAAACTATTTGACAAGAACTTAATGTTGACACATTACAAACTATTTGACAAGGACTTAATGTTGACACATTACAAACTATTTGACAAGAACTTAATGTCTACACATTACAAACTATTTGACAAGAACTTAATGTTGACACATTACAAACTATTTCACCAGAACTTAATGTTGACACATTACAAATATTTGACAAGATCTTAATAATGACACATTACAAACTATTTGACCAGAACTTAATGTTGACACATTACAAACTATTTGACAAGAACTTAATGTCTACACATTACAAACTATTTGACAAGAACTTAATGTTGACACATTACAAACTATTTGACAAGAACTTAATGTTGACACATTACAAACTATTTGACAAGAACTTAATGTCTACACATTACAAACTATTTGACAAGAACTTAATGTTGACACATTACAAACTATTTGACAAGAACTTAATGTTGACACATTACAAACTATTTGACAAGAACTTAATGTTGACACATTACAAACTATTTGACAAGAACTTAATGTTGACACATTACAAACTATTTGATAAGAACTTAATGTTGACACATTACAAACTATTTGACAAGAACTTAATGTTGACACATTACAAACTATTTTACAAGAACTTAATGTTGACACATTACAAACTATTTGACAAGAACTTAATGTTGACACATTACAAACTATTTGACAAGAACTTAATGTTGACACATTAAAAACTATTTGACAAGAACTTAATGTTGACACATTACAAACTATTTGACAAGAACTTAATGTTGACACATTACAAACTATTTGACAAGAACTTAATGTTGACACATTACAAACTATTTCACAAGAACTTAATGTTGACACATTACAAATATTTGACAAGATCTTAATAATGACACATTACAAACTATTTGACAAGAACTTAATGTTAACACATTACAAACTATTTGACAAGAACTTAATGTTGAAACATTACAAACTATTTGACAAGAACTTAATGTTGACACATTACAAACTATTTGACAAGAACTTAATGTTGACACATTACAAACTATTTGACAAGAACTTAATGTTGACACATTACAAACTATTTCACAAGAACTTAATGTTGACACATTACAAATATTTGACAAGATCTTAATAATGACACATTACAAACTATTTGACCAGAACTTAATGTTGACACATTACAAACTAATTGACAAGAACTTAATGTCTACACATTACAAACTATTTGACAAGAACTTAATGTCTACATATTACAAACTATTTGACAAGAACTTAATGTCTACACATTACAAACTATTTTACAAGAACTTAATGTTGACACATTACAAACTATTTGACAAGAACTTAATGTTGACACATTACAAACTATTTGACAAAAACTTAATGTTGACACATTACAAACTATTTGACAAGAACTTAATGTTGACACATTACAAACTATTTGACAAGAACTTAATGTTGACACATTACAAACTATTTGACAAGAACTTGATGTCTACACATTACAAACTATTTGACAAGAACTTAATGTCTACACATTACAAACTATTTGACAAGAACTTAATGTTGACACATTACAAAATATTTGACAAGAACTTAATGTTGACACATTACAAACTATTTGACAAGAACTTAATGTTGACACATTACAAACTATTTGACAAGAACTTTTACAACTGTGTAATGTTTGATAAACTGTTCTTGAAGATGTCTACACATTACAAACTATTTGACAAGAACTTAATGTCTACACATTACAAACTATTTGACAAGAACTTAATGTTGACACATTACAAACTATTTGACAAGAACTTAATGTTGACACATTACAAACTATTTGACAAGAACTTAATGTCTACACATTACAAACTATTTGACAAGAACTTAATGTTGACACATTAAAAACTATTTGACAAGAACTTAATGTTGACACATTACAAACTATTTGACAAGATCTTAATAATGACACATTACAAACTATTTGACCAGAACTTAATGTTAACACATTACAAACTATTTGACAAGAACTTAATGTTGAAACATTACAAACTATTTGACAAGAACTTAATGTTGACACATTACAAACTATTTGACAAGAACTTAATGTTGACACATTACAAACTATTTGACAAGAACTTAATGTTGACACATTACAAACTATTTCACAAGAACTTAATGTTGACACATTACAAATATTTGACAAGATCTTAATAATGACACATTACAAACTATTTGACCAGAACTTAATGTTGACACATTACAAACTAATTGACAAGAACTTAATGTCTACACATTACAAACTATTTGACAAGAACTTAATGTTGACACATTACAAACTATTTGACAAGAACTTAATGTTGACACATTACAAACTATTTGACAAGAACTTAATGTTGACACATTACAAACTATTTGACAAGAACTTAATGTTGACACATTACAAACTATTTGACAAGAACTTAATGTTGACACATTACAAACTATTTGACAAGAACTTAATGTTGACACATTACAAACTATTTGACAAGAACTTAATGTTGACACATTACAAACTATTTGGCAAGAACTTAATGTTGACACATTACAAACTATTTGACAATGTTGTATACATTTTGAAAACACATATGTTTCTGTTTGAGTTGAGATCAAAAACGTCACACGGTACACCTGACACATCACAAGTCACACGTGACGCCTGACACATCACACATGACACATCGCAAGTCACATCTGACACATCACACATGACACGTGACACCTGCACACATCACACGTCACACCTGATACATGACACATCACACCTGACACATTACACATCACACGTCACACCTGTTATCTGACACATGACACATGACACATCACACGTCACACCTGAAATATGACACATTACACGTCACACATAACACATCACACATCACACGTGAAGTCTGACACATGACACATCACCCATCACACATGATACAAGACACATCCCACGTGACACATCACACATCACACGTCACAACTGACACATGACACATCACACGTGATACATGACACATCACACATGACACACCTGACATGTGACACATCACACGTTACACATGACACATGACACATCACACGTCACACATGACACATCACAAGTCACACCTGACACATGACACATCACGCGTGACGTCTGACACATGACAAATCACACATCACACGTGACGCCTGACATTGCTTAATAAATATAAATATTTGGTAAAACAATACACATGAAGTTTATATCAAATTAAATTCTATACACGCATTGAGAAATATGGTTGAGTAGCCCCTTATTGCGTCAATGACATTGTTGTTCTTACAAGTGATTTTTGTGGTGTTGCCGTCGAACTTTAAAGATAAACAGAGTTCTTCTTCTTTATTTTGAGGGCCCACGATCAATGAATTGATCATTCTGGCTCCTATGTTTCAGAGGGGCTCGCGATGTTACTGTGCATGGGTTTCAAGGGGATAATTCACTGGTTGCAAGGGCTACTCAGCGGTGGTGTTACGAACTGGGAGTTGCAAAACAGGAGGCAATAGACACAAATGTGTTAACTAGCATTAAGGCTTTTAGACACTGCTACCACTATAGCAAGCCCATATGTCACTTGTATAATTGTATCTTGATTAAATGACTTAATATGCGTTATAATTTTGCATTCCATTGCGTAAATTTCTTCAGCACGGGGGCTCGCTCAAGATGGGTTTGTTTGTTTTGCACCAAGAGGAGTTGACCGGATGAATTTTAAGAACCATTGCTTTAAGCTGTTGCCCATGACCTGGTTATGGATTACTCGGTGCAGTGGGGGTGGGGTCCTGGGAGGGGTGATAGCCTCCACTAATAAATCATTATGTAATGATCCTTGCCCTTACTGGGCATCAACTCCATATTCTTCTTGTCCATTATTTTGTAAACAGTCTATCCACATCGCAGCTCAAAAAAGGGAGAGTAATAGTGTTATATTATGACGCCAAGACATGCGTAGATTCGTTCCCTTTTATTCTTAAAAATGTTCCCTATTCCTCTCAAATAATACTTTGTGCAGCATGTTTTTAAATGGTGTCTAGTACTAAGTATGTAATACAAGGTGTCCAGTACTAAGTATGTAATGCAAGGTGTCCGGTACTAAGCATGTAATACAAGGTGTCCAGTACTAAGTATGTAATACAAGGTTTCCTGTACTAAGCATGTAATACAAGGTGTCCAGTACTAAGTATGTAATACAAGGTTTCCAGTACTAAGTATGTAATGCAAGGTGTCCGGTACTAAGCATGTAATACAAGGTTTCCAGTACTAAGCATGTAATACAAGGTGTCCAGTACTAAGTATGTAATACAAGGTGTCCAGTACTAAGTATGTAATGCAAGGTTTCCGGTACTAAGCATGTAATACAAGGTGTCCAGTACTAAGTATGTAATACAAGGTTTCCAGTACTAAGCATGTAATACAAGGTGTCCAGTACTAAGTATGTAATACAAGGTGTCCGGTACTAAGTATGTAATGCAAGGTGTCCGGTACTAAGCATGTAATACAAGGTGTCCAGTACTAAGTATGTAATGCAAGGTGTCCGGTACTAAGCATGTAATACAAGGTGTCCAGTACTAAGTATATAATACAAGGTTTCCAGTACTAAGCATGTAATACAAGGTGTCCAGTACTAAGTATGTAATACAAGGTGTCCAGTACTAAGTATGTAATACAAGGTGTCCGGTACTAAGCATGTAATACAAGGTGTCCAGTACTAAGTATGTGATGCAAGGTGTCCAGTACTAAGCATATAATACAAGGTTTCCAGTACTAAGCATATAATACAAGGTTTCCAGTACTAAGCATGTAATACAAGGTGTCCAGTACTAAGTATGTAATACAAGGTGTCCAGTACTAAGTATGTAATACAAGGTGTCCAGTACTAAGTATATAATACAAGGTTTCCAGTACTAAGTATATAATACAAGGTGTCGAGTACTACGTATATAATACAAGGTGTCCAGTACTAAGTATATAATACAAGGTTTCCCGTACTAAGTATGTAATACAAGGTATCGAGTACTAGGTATATAATACAAGGTGTCCAGTACTAAGTATATAATACAAGGTTTCCCGTACTAAGTATGTAATACAAGGTTTCCAGTACTAAGCATGTAATACAAGGTGTCCAGTACTCCATCTAAGTCCTTCCCAGCACTCTATCTAAGTCAATATTAGCACACCATCAAAGTCATTACCAGCACTCTATCTAAGTCATTATTAGCACTCCATCTAAATCATTATTAGCACTCCGTCTAAATCATTCCTACCACTCCACAAGACTCATTCTCAGGGAAGATAAATAAAAATAAGTTATTTTGCCCAGCTGAGACAATGACAGTCGCATTGACAACCTGTCGGACTGAGAGCGAGCAATATGGATGTCATTTACAGTTCTATTCTCTCGGATGTCGGATGGCTGGAATCAAAGACCATAAGTGTCCTGTTGCGTACCACAGGGCGGGTGTTGATGGACTAGAGGGTGGGTATTCATGGAAGGTGGACTAGAGAGTTGGTGTTTATTGCCCAGAGGGCGGGTGTATATGTTTTAAAGATTTTTTTTTTTTTTGAGTTCAATGTGAACTGAGCTTGGCTTTATTGTACCAGGGACATAAATAGTTTCAGCGATAATAGGTCAAGCTGGGTTAAAAGAGATGGTCACTGAGATCAAGCTGGGCGGAAGAATACCTTTGCTTGGCTCGCACCTATAGGGTTTAAAAATGGATACAGAAATATAGCATGAACAAAACAATTACTGTAAATGTTCATTTAAAAGGATCGAAGCGTTGGAAATAAAATCTCACTGACCACATTGTCAGTTAAAGTGTCATTAGTGTTTTGGCTTAATTTGATATACGAATATGACCCGTATAAATTTTTATGTATTTTTATATATAAATATATATATACATATATATTTATACATGCATATATATATTTATATATAATTATACACTTATCAGCTAAAAGTATAATTTATAAATGTATAAATATTTATGCATTATATATATATATATAAATATATATATACATATATATATATTTATACATACATATATATTTATACATATATAAATATATATATATATATACTTATCAGCTAAAAGTAAAGTATAATTTATATTTAAAACTATTTTGTAAAATGTATGCGTCACGTTCACACGAGATAATCCAGTTACACTTGAGATTTGATTTGTAAAAATTGTTGAGAGCATGACAACAGTTTATAACAATTATTGAAATGTTTAAAAGTGCTGTTGTTTGGCATGCCCGCAGAATCTTTGGGGGAGGCTATTTCTGTTTGGTTGTACGTTATTTCCAGGTCTGCACTGGTTCAACTAAAGTCAACCCAAGTTAAAAAAATAATGTTAAATATCAATACCGATAAAGTTACAATGAAAGTCAGTCTAAATCCTTAATTCAGGTTTTAGTTTTAACAGCTAAGTCCATTTAATGTTACATAAACCCAAGTCTATTTAATGCTACATAAACCTAAGTTTGTTTAATGCTACATAAACCTAAGTCTGTTTAATGTTACATAAACATGAGGCTATTTAATGTTACATAAACCTAAGTCTATTTAATGTTACATAAACCTAAGTCTGTTTTATGTTATGTCAACTGAAGTATTTTTAACGTTACATAAGCTGAAATGTTTACGATGTATTCAGTTCTATTTAAAATTAATTTTTTTTTTTTTTTTAGAACTTGACCGCAACTTGAGAACATTCCACTTGTGACGTCATAGTGGAAGCCTTTGCCTAGAGAGTGCACTTAGTTAACACGTCTAGATTGTTGCTACCTTGGCCTAGAGAGTGCACTTAGTTAACACGTCTAGATTGTTGCTACCTTGGCCTAGAGAGTGCACTTAGTTAGCACGTCTAGATTGTTGCTAGTGGCAAAACTGAACATTGCACTAATTGAAAGCTGTCAACATCTGACATTTCATGTCCATGTCAGTGGATGTCAACATCTGACATTTCATGTCCATGTCAGTGGCTGTCAACATCTGACATTTCATGTCCATGTCAGTGGCTGTCAACATCTGACATTTCATGTCCATGTCAGTGGCTGCCAACATCTGACATTTCATGTCCATGTCAGTGGCTGTCAACATCTGACATTTCATGTCCATGTCAGTGGCTCTCAACATCTGACATTTCATGTCCATGTCAGTGGCTGTCAACATCTGACATTTCATGTCCATGTCAGTGGCCTCAAACTGTTTAGACTAATAATCAACCAAGGTTACTTCTCATCAACAAACCCTTGAGTTAGCCCGACTGGAATAGGATCCTTAGTTGATACGTGACAGATGCAAATATTCCTAATAGTGTTTATTTAGATTTCTTCGATGAAATAATTGCAAACATATATAATGGAAAATTTCATTAAGAAATATTTTAAAAAATAGGCTCACTAGCCCCAATTGGCTCACTAGTCTCACTAAGCTCACTAGCCTCAATTGCCTCACTAGCCTCAATTGGCTCACTAGCCTCAATTGGTTCACTAGTCTCACTAAGCTCACTAGCCTCAATTGGCTCACTAGTCTCACTAAGCTCACTAGCCTCACTAAGCTCACTAGCCTCAATTGGCTCACTAGTCTCACTAAGCTCACTAGCCTCAATTGGCTCACTAGCCTCAATTGCTTAGTTTCACTAAGCTGACTAGTCTCAATTGGTTGATGAAAAAATATTAGTTTGGTGCTAACTTTAGTAATGGCCCGGAAACAATTTGCACATTATAAAAACGATCTGATAGTGTAATTCAGCGGTTGGCTAGCCATCGCCCGCGGGCCAAATCTGGCCTAGCACCCTTTTTCAACTCAGAATGGATTTAACATTGTTTAAATCTTTACAATTTCAAAGCATGAATTGTATTGGAACCATTTTGAGTTTTCCTAGACATGTTCATTACAGTTGGCTATCCTTCACGGACCGCGCTTCACTTAAGCCAACCATCGGGCCACGCCTCTTAAGCCAACCATCGGTCTACGCCTCTTAAGCCAACCATCGGGCCACGCCTCTTAAGCCAACCATCGGTCTACGCCTCTTAAGACAACCATCGGTCTACGCCTCTTAAGCCAACCATCGGGCCACGCCTCTTAAGCCAACCATCGGGTCACGCCTCTTAAGGCAACCATCGGGCCACTCCTCTTAAGCCAACCATCGGGCCACGCCTCTTAAGCCAACCATCGGGCCACGCCTCTTAAGCCAACCATCGGACCACGCATCTTCTTAGACTTTTCTGGCAAGGAATTATTGGACATACAAATGGAAGGAATTATTGGACATACAACTGTAAGGAATTATTGGACATACAACTGGAAGAAATTATTGGACATACAACTAGAAGGAATTATTGGACATACAACAGGAAGGAATTATTGGACATACAACTGGAAGGAATTATTGGACATACAACTGGAAGGAATTATTGGACATACAACTGGTAAGGAATTATTTGACATACAAGTGGAAGGAATAATTGGACGTACAACTGGAAGGAATTATTCGACACAGAACTGGAAGGAATTATTGGACGTACTAGTGGAAGGAATTAGTGGACATATAACTGGAAGGAATTATAGGGCATACAACTGGCAAGGAATTATTGGACATACAACTGGAAGGAACTATTGGACATACAACTGGCAAGGAATTATCGGACATACAACTGGAAGGAATTATTGGACATACAACTGGAAGTAATTATTGGACATACAACTGGAAGGAATTATTGGACATACAACTGGAAGGAATTATTGGACATACAACTGGAAGGAATTATTGGACGTACAAGTGGAAGGAATTATTGGACATAAAACTGGAAGGAATTATTGGACTTAAAGTTGAAAGAAATTATTGGATATACAACTGACATGGACTTATTGGACGCCATTACGTCATAACGGAATATGTTGCAATTATAATTGGAATCAGCGTGTTGGTATTTTTACAGACGGAGTAGCATCTGTGATGGGAGTAGCATCTGTGATGGGGGTAGCATCTGTGATGGGAGTAGCATCTGTGATGGGAGTAGCATCTGTGATGGGAGTAGCATCTGTGATGGGGGTAGCATCTGTGATGGGAATAGCATCTGTGATGGGAGTAGCATCTGTGATGGGAGTAGCACCTGTGATGGGAGTAGCACCTGTGATGGGGTAGCATCTGTGATGGGGGTAGCATCTGTGATGGGGGTAGCATCTGTGATGGAAGTAGCATCTGTGATGGGAGTAGCATCTGTGATGGGAGTAGCCTCTGTGATGGGTGGAGCATCTGTGATTGGAGTAGCATCAGTGATGGGAGTAGCATCTGTGATGGGAGCAGCATCTGTTATGGGAGTAGCATCTGTGATGGGGGTAGCATCTGTGATGGGGGTAGCATCTGTGATGGGAGTAGCATCTGTGATGTGTGTAGCATCTGTGATGGGAGTAGCATCTGTAATGGGTGTAGCATCTGTGATGGGAGTAGCATCTGTGATGGGTGTAGCATCTGTGATGGGAGTAGCATCTGTGATGGGAGTAGCATCTGTGATGGGAGTAGCATCTGTGATGGGAGCAGCATCTGTGATGGGAGTAGCATCTGTGATGGGAGTA
>CAXITT010000150.1:1261322-1285556 GCA_964033795.1 Lymnaea stagnalis | reverse complement strand
AGGAACTCACAGGGTGGTACAAACCCAAAGGACTGCCCGGTGGGGTACAAACCCAAGGACCTCACTGGGTGGTACAAACCCAAATGACAGCCCAGTGTGGTACAAACCCAAGGAACTCACTGGGTGGTTCAAACCCAAATGACAGCCCAGTGTGGTACAAACCCAAGGAACTCACTGGGTGGTACAAACCCAAATGACAGCCCAGTGTGGTACAAACCCAAGGAACTCACTGGGTGGTACAAACCCAAATGACAGCCCGGTGTGGTACAAATCTAAATGACAGCCCCGTGTGGTACAAACCCAAGGACCCTGGGTGGAACAAAGTCTAGCTGTCAGCCTGCGTACTGTTTAATAAATAAACTTGTACGATATTTCTAAAAGTACAGCCCAATAAAGTCTCAGCGTGGGTGTTCGAAATGCGGCAATTTGGAGCTGATGAGACACCGGAAGTCGTCTTAGATCCAGGCTGCAGGTCATGGCAGACGCCCAGCGCCGTCTAGCGGGCCATCTTTTCATCCATGGCCACGCTAACAATTCCGTGTCATCATCAAAACAAAATATATGAAAATAAATATAAATGAATAAATACAAGTCTACAAATTGCAGAGTTTTTTTGTCTCTGATTCTTCCTTGACAGAAAATAGTTCTAACATTGCACAATGTTTGATATCTCATTACAGGCCTATAGATAATTTATTTTGAGCCTTCTTTGTTTTGACTCAATTAAAAAAAATTAAAAGGTTGTAAATTACGACATCGTGACACCCCCCCCCCACCCACCCCCAAGGTGTAATGGCCTTTTCTTACGCATCGACGTCAATCGCTATTTTTTAATGCTTTTCAGTAACTTCGATTTTCTTCGTGTGTTAAAGGAGACACCTCCCCCCCCCCAGTTCAGACGACTAATTTACCCACTTCCCGTCAACCTTTCGATACTAAACTTGACACATAGACTCGTTGCCGGTGACACCACATTTTTTTTTTGTCAAACTTATACCACTCACCCCAATACCCCAAAATACGTTTTTCCCGTTCCTCAAGGGGAATATGAAGGGACAATTATGAACATGATTTCATAAAATAAAATTCCTGATTACTGCGCTAAATCAAATTCTTTGAGAAAAATATCGCAAGTGCGTTTGGTGCACAGTATTTTTGTTTTTCCGAAATAGTTTACGAAATAAATCTGCGGTGTAAAAGCGGAAGGGACATTAGAATATATAATATAGTTGGTGGGGGGGGGGGCTGAAAAAAATGTTCGGTTGTGAGCCTTGGGGGAGGGGGCCCCATTATAGCTCGATATTGCATTTTATAAAGGATTTAAAGGGAAAAAAATTGTTTCTTTAGGGTTTTGTTTCTTTAGGGTTTTGTTTCTTTAGGGTTTTGTTTCTTTAGGGTTTTGTTTCTTTAGAGTTTTGTTTCTTTAGGGTTTTGTTTCTTTAGGGTTTTGTTTCTTTAGGGTTTTGTTTCTTTAGGGTTTTGTTTCTTTAGGGTTTTGTTTCTTTAGGGTTTTGTTTCTTTAGGGTATTGTTTCTTTAGAGTTTTGTTTCTTTAGGGTTTTGTTTCTTTAGGGATGGTTTAATTTATCTTTACAAACGTCAAAGAAAATACATATCAAATTTTGTTTGTTAGTTGTTTGTTAGGTCCACATCATCGCCTAAGTGAATACTTAATTGATATTTTTAACACTCTAAAACGGATACTAGACAAAATCCCCCCCCTCCTCCCCACGCCAATAACAGCCCTCCTTCGACCGACGCCCCCGCACACAAACACTGTAGGCAAACGCCCCTTATTTGATTGGGGGGCTTGTTTTGGTTGAGGGTTGTAACTTTTTTTTTGCAAGGTCACATTGATGCTTTTTTCTTATGAGTAAATTCTTTACAAACAGTAACTAACGTATTAAGTGAAAAATTCCATGACAGACATTTTTTGGTGGAAATGAATGACCTGAAAACAGATCACCTGTCCACTTATCTTCATAATCCGCAAACACCTATAAGGCTGGGCTAACCTAACACCTATGGGGCTGGGCTAACCAAACACCTATGGGGCTGGGCTAACCAAACACCTATGGGGCTGGGCTAACCTAACACCTATGGGGCTGGGCTAACCAAACACCTATGGGGCTGGGCTAACCTAACTTGTCTCACCCAAGTCTCGAATAAACGGGGTGGGCCACACAGAACCGGTAAACCTTCGCTTACGTTTCGCACAATCATTACGTAAACTGGCCATCAAGAATGCATCGCTTCAGATGACACTCAGACATACCAGTTTTGTGTGGCCACTCTAGTATATGAGAGATTATGGACATATTTCTTCCCGGTTCTACTACGTCCCATACAGTTCTTGACCACATTTCTTCACACGTGCAGCACCGTTGTGTGGTGGTTGACAAACACGTATTATGGTACGGTCATGTCACGTGAGAGATGTGGCAAACTTATCAAGAGCAGTTTTGTAAACTGTATGTGACAGGCTGCTAAAACTATGTAGCGTTGAATTTTAAATAGTGTGTTTAGCAGTAAGAGATTAATCATTAATTTAAATATGTAAAAAGTCAATGAAACACTCTGTAGAAAAAGATTTCAATTTTCCAAAAGGACCTTCCGTGACATTACCAACCACAACTACTCAACTGTTCCCCTCGTTAGTCACAGTAGGCTCCCTTTATTTATTGAACGGAAAGAACGTGACGAGCACAAACTCAATCATTCATGAGACAAGGGAGAACAATGTCCCCAGTTGACATGCGAAAGTAAATAATTGAACCAGTTATGTTGACTCAAAGCGACTCGAGGAATAGTCATTCAAGCATGTCGGTTAACCATGTGCAAGGAATGCAGTGATGGCCCTTCATGTGTGTCCGGTGACCTTGTGCGACGAATGCACTCATAGTCCTTCAATTCTGTCCGGTGACCATGTGTGAAGAATGCAGTCATAGTCCTTCAATTGTGTCCGGTGACCATGTGTGAGGAATGCAGTCATAGTCCTTCAATTGTGTCCGGTGACCATGTGTGAAGAATGCAGTCATAGTCCTTCAATTGTGTCCGGTGACCATGTGTGAAGAATGCAGTCATAGTCCTTCAATTGTGTCCGGTGACCTTGTGTGAAGAATGCAGTCATAGTCCTTCAATTGTGTCCGGTGACCATGTGTGAATAATGCAGTCATTGTCCTTCAATTGTGTCCGGTGACCATGTGTGAAGAATGCAGTCATAGTCCTTCAATTGTGTCCGGTTACCATGTGTGAAAAATGCAGTCATAGTCTTTCAATTGTGTCCGGTGACCTTGTGTGAAGATTGCAGTCATTGTCCTTTAGGTGTGTCCGGTGACCATGTGTGAAGAATGCAGTTATAGTCCTTCAATTGTGTCCAGTGACCATGTATGAAGAATGCAGTCATAGTCCTTCAATTGTGTCCGGTTACCATGTGTGAAGAATGCAGTCATAGTCCTTTAGGTGTGTCCGGTGACCATGTATGAAGAGTGTAGTCATTTTCCTTTAGGTGAAGTCCGGTGACCACGTGTGAGGAATGCAGTCATTGTCCTTCAGGTGTGTCCGTTAACATTGTGTAAAGAATGCAGTCATTGTCCTTCAGGTGTGTCCGTTAACATTGTGTAAAGAATGCAGTCATTGTCCTTCAGGTGTGTCCGTTAACATTGTGTAAAGAATGCAGTCATTGTCCTTCAGGTGTGTCCGTTAACATTGTGTAAAGAATGCAGTCATTGTCATTCAGGTGTGTCCGTTAACATTGTGTGAAGAGTTCGGTCATTGTACTTCAGGTGTGTGCGGTGACCATGTGTGAGGAATGCAGTCATTGTCCTTCAGGTGTGTCCGTTAACATTGTGTAAAGAATGCAGTCATTGTCCTTCAGGTGTGTCCGTTAACATTGTGTAAAGAATGCAGTCATAGACCTTCTTGTGTGTTATGTGACCATGTAAAGAACGCATTCATAGTCCTTCAGGTGTGTCCGGTGACCATGTGTGAAGAACGTAGTCCTTGTTCTTTAGGTGTGTCCAGTGACCATGTATAAAGAATGCAGTCATAGACCTTTAAGTGTGTCCGATGACCATGTTTAAAGAATGCAGTTACAGTCCGGTTGTGTCCAGTGGAATTTTGTAAGGAACGCAGTCATTGTCCTTTTGGTGTGTCCTGTGACCATGTGTGAAGAATGCAGTCATCGTCCTACAAGTGTGTCCAATGACCATGTGTGAACAATGCATTCATAGTTCTTAAGCCATTTCCGTTGACCGTTTGTGAAGAATGCAGTCATTGTCCTTCAGGTGTGTCCGGAGATTATGTGTGAAGAATGCAGTCATCGTCCTTTAAGTGTGTCCAGTGACCATGTGTGGAGAATGCATTCATAGTTCTTAAGGTATTTCCGTTGACCGTGTGTGAAGAATGCAGTCATTGTCCTTCAGGTGTGTGCGGTGACCATAAGTAAAGAATGCAGTCATTGTCCTTCAGGTGTGTCCGGTGTGCATGTGTAAAGAATGCAGTCATAGACCTTCTTGTGTGTCATTTGACCATGTAAAGAATACAGTCCTTGTCCTTCAGGTGTGTCCGGTGACCACAAGTAAAGAATGCAGTATTTGTCCTTCAGGTGTGTGCGATGACCATAAGTAAAGAATGCAGTCATTGTCCTTCAGGTGTGTCCGGTGACCATAAGTAAAGAATGCAGTCATTGTCCTTCAGGTGTGTCCGGTGACCATAAGTAAAGAATTCAGTCTTTGTCCTTCAGGTGCGTGCGATGACCATAAGTAAAGAATGCAGTCATTGCCCTTCAGGTGTGTCCGGTGACCATAAGTAAAGAATGCAGTCATTGTCCTTCAGGTGTGTGCGGTGACCATAAGTAAAGAATGCAGTCATTGTCCTTCAGGTGTGTCCGTTGACCATAAGTAAAGAATGCAGTCATTGTCCTTCAGGTGTGTCCGGTGACAATAAGTAAAGAATGCAGTCGTTGTCCTTTAGGTGTGTGCGGTGAACAAAAGTAAAGAATGCAGTCATTGTCGTTCAGGTGTGTCCGATGACCATAAGTAAAGAATGCAGTCATTGTCCTTCAGGTGTGTCCTGTGATCATAAGTAAAGAATGCAGTCATTGTCCTTCAGGTGTGTCCGGTGACCATAAGTAAAGAATGCAGTCTTTGTCCTTCAGGTGTGTGCGATGACCATTAGTAAAGAATGCAGTCATTGTCCTTCGGGTGTGTGCGGTGACCATAAGTAAAGAATGCAGTCATTGTCCTTTAAGTGTATCCAGTGACCATGTGTGAAGAATTCAGTCATAGTTCTTAAGATATTTCCGTAGACCGTGTGTGAAGAATGCAGTCATTGTCCTTCAGGTGTGTGCGGTGACCATAAGTAAAGAATGCAGTCATTGTCCTTCAGGTGTGTCCGGTGTGCATGTGTAAAGAATGCAGTCATAGACCTTCTTGTGTGTCATATGACCATAAGTAAAGAATACAGGCATTGTCCTTCAGGTGTGTTTGGAGACTATGAGTGAAGAATGCAGTCATTGTTCTTCAGGTGTGTCCGGTGACCATAAGTAAAGAATGCAGTCATTGTCCTTTAGGTGTGTGCGGTGACCATAAGTAAAGAATGCAGTCATTGTCCTTCAGGTGTTTCCAGTGACCATAAGTAAAGAATGAAGTAATTGTCCTTCAATTGTATCCGGTTACCATGTGTGAAGAATGCAGTCATAGTCCTACAATTGTGTCCGGTGACCTTGTGTGAAGAATGCAGTCATGGTCCTTTAGGTGTGTCCGGTGACCATGTGTGAAGAGTGCAGTCATTTTCCTTTAGGTGAAGTCCAGTGACCACGTGTGAGGAATGCAGTCATTGTCCTTCAGGTGTGTGCGGTGACCATAAGTAAAGAATGCAGTCATTGTCCTTCAGGTGTTTCCAGTGACCATAAGTAAAGAATGCAGTCATTGTCCTTCAGGTGTGTCCGTTAACATTGTGTAAAAAATGCAGTCATTGTCCTTCAGGTGTGTCCGTTAACATTGTGTAAAGAATGCAGTCATTGTCATTCAGGTGTGTCCGTTAACATTGTGTAAAGAGTTCGGTCATTGTCCTTCAGGTGTGTGCGGTGACCATGTGTGAGGAATGCAGTCATTGTCCTTCAGGTGTGTCCGTTAACATTGTGTAAAGAATGCAGTCATTGTCCTTCAGGTGTGTCCGTTAACATTGTGTAAAGAATGCAGTCATAGAACTTCTTGTGTGTTATGTGACCATGTAAAGAACGCATTCATAGTCCTTCAGGTGTGTCCGGTGGCCATGTGTCAAGAACGTAGTCCTTGTTCTTTAGGTGTGTCCAGTGACCATGTATAAAGAATGCAGTCATAGACCTTTAAGTGTGTCCGATGACCATGTTTAAAGAATGCAGTTACAGTCCTTCGGATGTGTCCGGTGGAATTTTGTAATGAACGCAGTCATCGTCCTTTTGGTGTGTCCTTTGACCATGTGTGAAGAATGCAGTCATCGTCCTTTAAGTGTGTCCAGTGACCATGTGTGAAGAGTGCAGTCATAGTTCTAAAGGTATTTCCGTTAACCGCGTGTGAAGAATGCAGTCATTGTCCTTCAGGTGTGTCCGGTGTGCATGTGTAAAGAATGCAGTCATAGACCTTCTTGTGTGTCATATGACCATGTAAAGAATACAGTCATTGTCCTTCAGGTGTGTTTGGAGACTATGAGTGAAGAATGCAGTCATTGTTCTTCAGGTGTGTCCGGTAACCATAAGTAAAGAATACAGTCATTGTTTTTCATGTGTGTCCGGTGACCATAAGTAAAGAATGCAGTATTTGTCCTTCAGGTGTGTGCGGTGACCATAAGTAAAGAATGCAGTCATTGTCCTTCAGGTGTGTCCGGTGACCATAAGTAAAGAATGCAGTCATTGTCCTTCAGGTGTGTGTGGTGACCACAAGTAAAGAATGCAGTCATTGTCCTTCAGGTGTGTCCGGTGACCATAAGTAAAGAATGCAGTCATTGTCCTTCAGGTGTATCGGGTGACCATAAGTAAAGAATGCAGTCATTGTCCTTCGGGTGTGTGCGGTGACCATAAGTAAAGAATGCAGTCATTGTCCTTCAGGTGTGTCCGGTGTGCATGTGTAAATAATGCAGTCATAGACCTTCTTGTGTGTCATATGACCATGTAAAGAATACAGTCATTGTCCTTCATGTGTTTTGGAGACTATGAGTGAAGAATGCAGTCATTGTTCTTCAGGTGTGTCCGGTGCCCATAAGTAAAGAATACAGTCATTGTCCTTCAGGTGTGTCCGGTTACCATAAGTAAAGAATGCAGTCATTGTCCTTCAGGTGTATGCGGTGACCATAAGTAAAGAATGCAGTCATTGTCCTTCAGGTGTGTCCGGTGACCATAAGTAAAGAATGCAGTCATTGTCCTTCGGGTGTGTGCGGTGACCACAAGTAAAGAATGCAGTCATTGTCCTTCAGGTGTGTCTGGTGACCATAAGTAAAGAATGCAGTCATTGTCCTTCAGGTGTGTCTGGTGACCATAAGTAAAGAATGCAGTCATTGTCCTTCAGGTGTGTCCGGTGACCATAAGTAAAGAATGCAGTCTTTGTCCTTCAGGTGTGTCATATGACCATGTAAAGAATACAGTCATTGTCCTTCAGGTGTGTCCGGTGACCATAAGTAAAGAATGCAGTCATTGTCCTTCAGGTGTGTGCGGTGACCATAAGTAAAGAATGCAGTCATTGTCCTTCGGGTGTGTGCGGTGACCATAAGTAAAGAATGCAGTCATTGTCCTTCAGGTGTGTCCGGTGACCATAAGTAAAGAATGCAGTCATTGTCCTTCAGGTGTGTGCGGTGACCATAAGTAAAGAATGCAGTCATTTTCCTTCAGGTGTGTCCGGTGACCATAAGTAAAGTATGCAGTCTTTGTCCTTCAGGTGTGTGCGATTACCATAAGTAAAGAATGCAGTCATTGTCCTTCAGGTGTGTCCGGTGACCATAAGTAAAGAATGCAGTCATTGTTCTTTAGGTGTGTCCGGTTTGCATGTGTAAAGAATGCAGTCATAGACCTTCTTGTGTGTCATATGACCATGTAAAGAATACAGTCCTTGTCCTTCAGGTGTGTCCTTTTGACCATAGGTAAAGAATGCAGTCATCGTCCTTCAGGTGTGTGCGGTGACCATAAGTAAAGAATGCAGTCATTGTCCTTCAGGTGTGTCCGGTGACCATAAGTAAAGAATGCAGTCATTGTCCTTCAGGTGTGTCCGTTGACCATAAGTAAAGAATTCAGTCTTTGTCCTTCAGGTGTGTGCGATGACCATAAGTAAAGAATGCAGTCATTGTCCTTCAGGTGTGTGCGGTGACCATAAGTAAAGAATGCAGTCATTGTCCTTCAGATGTGTGCGTGACCATAAGTAAAGAATGCAGTCATTGTCCTTCAGGTGTGTCCGTTGACCATAAGTAAAGAATGCAGTCATTGTCCTTCAGGTGTGGCCGGTGACCATAAGTAAAGAATGCAGTCATTGTCCTATAGGTGTGTGCGGTTAACAAAAGTAAAGAATGCAGTCATTGTCGTTCAGGTGTGTCCGATGACCATAAGTAAAGAATGCAGTCATTGTCCTTCGGGTGTGTGCGGTGACCATAAGTAAAGAATACAGGCATTGTCCTTCAGGTGTGTTTGGAGACTATGAGTGAAGAATGCAGTCATTGTTCTTCAGGTGTGTCCGGTGACCATAAGTAAAGAATGCAGTCATTGTCCTTTAGGTGTGTGCGGTGACCATAAGTAAAGAATGCAGTCATTGTCCTTCAGGTGTTTCCAGTGACCATAAGTAAAGAATGAAGTAATTGTCCTTCAATTGTATCCGGTTACCATGTGTGAAGAATGCAGTCATAGTCCTACAATTGTGTCCGGTGACCTTGTGTGAAGAATGCAGTCATGGTCCTTTAGGTGTGTCCGGTGACCATGTGTGAAGAGTGCAGTCATTTTCCTTTAGGTGAAGTCCGGTGACCACGTGTGAGGAATGCAGTCATTGTGCTTCAGGTGTGTTCGTTAACATTGTGTAAAGAATGCAGTCATTGTCCTTCAGGTGTGTCCGTTAACATTGTGTAAAGAATGCAGTCATTGTTCTTCAGGTGTGTCCGTTAACATTGTGTAAAGAATGCAGTCATTGTCATTCAGGTGTGTCCGTTAACATTGTGTGAAGAGTGCAGTCATTGTCCTTCAGGTGTGTGCGGTGACCATGTGTGAGGAATGCAGTCATTGTCCTTCAGGTGTGTCCGTAACATTGTGTAAAGAATGCAGTCATTGTCCTTCAGGTGTGTCCGTTAACATTGTATAAAGAATGCAGTCATAGACCTTCTTGTGTGTTATGTGACCATGTAAAGAACGCATTCATAGTCCTTCAGGTGTGTCCGGTGGCCATGTGTGAAGAACGTAGTCCTTGTTCTTTAGGTGTGTCCAGCTACCATGTATAAAGAATGCAGTCATAGACCTTTAAGTGTTTCCGATGACCATGTTTAAAGAATGCAGTTACAGTCCTTCGGGTGTGTCCGGTGGAATTTTGTAATGAACGCAGTCATCGTCCTTTTGGTGTGTCCTGTGACCATGTGTGAAGAATGCAGTCATCGTCCTTCAAGTGTGTCCAGTGACCATGTGTGAAGAATGCATTCATAGTTCTTAAGGTATTTCCGTTGACCGTTTGTGAAGAATGCAGTCATTGTCCTTCAGGTGTGTCCGGAGATTATGTGTGAAAAATGCAGTCATAGTTCTTAAGGTATTTCCGTTGACCGTGTGTGAAGAATGCAGTCATTGTTCTTCAGGTGTGTGCGATGACCATAAGTAAAGAATGCAGTCATTGTCCTTCAGGTGTGTCCGGTGTGCATGTGTAAAGAATGCAGTCATAGACCTTCTTGTGTGTCATATGACCATGTAAAGAATATAGTCATTGTCCTTCAGTTGTGTTTGGAGACTATGAGTGAAGAATGCAGTCATTGTCCTTCGGGTGTGTGCGGTGACCATAAGTAAAGAATGCAGTCATTGTCCTTCAGGTGTGTCCGTTGACCATAAGTAAAGAATGCAGTCATTGTCCTTCGGGTGTGTGCGGTGACCATAAGTAAAGAATGCAGTCATTGTCCTTCAGGTGTGTCCGGTGTGCATGTGTAAAGAATGCAGTCATAGACCTTCTTGGTTGTCATATGACCATGTAAAGAATACAGTCATTGTCCTTCAGGTGTGTTTGGAGACTATGAGTGAAGAATGCAGTCATTGTTCTTCAGGTGTTTCGATGACCACGTGTGAGGAATGCAGTCATAGACCTCGAGGTGTGTCGGTGCATATGTGTGAGGAAGGCGGTCGTTCACAGTGGCGATTGTGAATCAAATGTTTTAAGAGGGAGGGATCATCCTCAATGAAATGTTACAAGAGTCGGACTAACATTATAGCAAAGTAGCATACGCTAGCGGCCCTGCACTTTTTAGGGCCCCCTCATTTTTCATGGGTCCCGCATTTTTAGGGACCCCACGCCTTATCAGCTCCCTCATTTTGAGGCCGCACACTATTAAGGGCCCAAAATACTTAGGGACACTGCCCTTGTAACGGTCCTTCGCCAATAAATATCTAAATTATTATTCGTCATTATCAAATATAAGAGTGATCTTGTGATGACACTTTGTGAGAGAAAGAGCATGAGAGTGCTTTAGGGAGAGATAGTGTGATGACACTCTGTTAGAGAAAGAGCATGAGAGTGACTTAGTGAGACATAGTGTGATGACACTCTGTTAGAGAAAGAGCATGAGAGGGTGACTTAGTGAGACATAGTGTGATGACACTCTGTTAGAGAAAGAGCATGAGAGTGACTTAGTGAGACATAGTGTGATGACACTCTGTTAGAGAAAGAGCATGAGAGTGACTTAGTGAGACATAGTGTGATGACACTCTGTTAGAGAAAGAGCATGAGAGTGACTTAGTGAGACATAGTGTGATGACACTCTGTTAGAGAAAGAGCATGAGAGGGTGACTTAGTGAGACATAGTGTGATGACACTCTGTTAGAGAAAGAGCATGAGAGTGACTTAGTGAGACATAGTGTGATGACACTTTGTGAGAGAAAGAGCATGAGGGGTTGACTTAGAGACACATAGTGTGATGCCACTTTTTGAGAGAAAGAGCATGAGAGGGTGACTTAGTGAGACATAGTGTGATGACACTCTGTTAGAGAAAGAGCATGAGAGTGACTTAGTGAGACATAGTGTGATGACACTTTGTGAGAGAAAGAGCATGAGAGGGTGACTTAGAGACACATAGTGTGATGCCACTTTTTGAGAGAAAGAGCATGAGAGGGTGACTTAGTGAGACATAGTGTGATGACACTCTGTTAGAGAAAGAGCATGAGAGGGTGACTTAGTGAGACATAGTGTGATGACACTTTGTGAGAGAAAGAGCATGAGGGGTTGACTTAGTGAGACTTAGTGTGAAGACACTTTTTGAGAGAAAGAGCATGAGAGTGCTTTAGGGAGACATAGTGTGATGACACTCTGTTAGAGAAAGAGCATGAGAGTGACTTAGTGAGACATAGTGTGATGACACTCTGTTAGAGAAAGAGCATGAGACTGACTTAGTGAGACATAGTGTGATGACACTCTGTTAGAGAAAGAGCATGAGAGTGACTTAGTGAGACATAGTGTGATGACACTCTGTTAGAGAAAGAGCATGAGAGTGACTTAGTGAGACATAGTGTGATGACACTCTGTTAGAGAAAGAGCATGAGAGTGACTTAGTGAGACATAGTGTGATGACACTCTGTTAGAGAAAGAGCATGAGAGTGACTTAGTGAGACATAGTGTGATGACACTCTGTTAGAGAAAGAGCATGAGAGTGACTTAGTGAGACATAGTGTGATGACACTCTGTTAGAGAAAGAGCATGAGAGTGACTTAGTGAGACATAGTGTGATGACACTCTGTTAGAGAAAGAGCATGAGAGTGACTTAGTGAGACATAGTGTGATGACACTCTGTTAGAGAAAGAGCATGAGAGTGACTTAGTGAGACATAGTGTGATGACACTCTGTTAGAGAAAGAGCATGAGAGTGACTTAGTGAGACATAGTGTGATGACACTCTGTTAGAGAAAGAGCATGAGAGTGACTTAGTGAGACATAGTGTGATGACACTCTGTTAGAGAAAGAGCATGAGAGTGACTTAGTGAGACATAGTGTGATGACACTCTGTTAGAGAAAGAGCATGAGAGTGACTTAGTGAGACATAGTGTGATGACACTCTGTTAGAGAAAGAGCATGAGAGTGACTTAGTGAGACATAGTGTGATGACACTCTGTTAGAGAAAGAGCATGAGAGTGACTTAGTGAGACATAGTGTGATGACACTCTGTTAGAGAAAGAGCATGAGAGGGTGACTTAGTGAGACATAGTGTGATGCCACTTTGTGAGAGAAAGGGCATGATAGGGTGACATAGTGAGACATAGCGTGACTCAGTGAGACATAGCGTGACTCAGTGAGACATAGCGTGATTTAGTGTGACTATTCATTATTCTCATCTTAATTTAAAAGTTTTGATGCTTGTATTTTATTATAGTTTGTCTATTATATTAGTTTGTGTTTGTATGTTAGTGTGTGTGTGTGAGTGTGTGTGTTTTATTTAAAAAGTTGAAAACGTTCCAAAGTGAATAAGAAATCAATTCAATTAATATCGACATGAACAAAAAAATAATTAAAATGAAAGTGTACGTTATTTTGAAGTCATTTTTGTGTTAAAACTTGCCAGGAAATGTATGTTTTCAAAAATAGTTGCCTAGTTTAAGTGTATTTTGTTTAAAATAAAGGGACAATTTCTTCTTTGCTTAATGACCCGTCCAGGCTTAATAACTGCAGCCCCAATGCCGTCTCCGAAATTTTTAATGACCTTTTCAGCACACTATAGGGGGATTATTATTTTTTTTTTCAATTCCTTAATTTAAGTGACTTAATTCAAGGTGAACCCAGCTCGAATCAATTGTCTCGAAACACAAACTATTAGCCACATTTATGGAGTGTGATTGAAAAACGCTACATCTGGGCCACATGTTAATGTAGTGTGATTATAAACGCTACATCTGGGCCACATGTTAATGTAGTGTGATTATAAACGCTACATATGGGCCACATGTTAATGTAGTATGATTGAAAAACGCTACATCTGGGCCACATGTTAATGTAGTGTGATTATAAACGCTACATCTGAGCCACATGTTATGGAGTGTGATTATAAACGCTACATCTGAGCCACATCATATGGAGTGTGATCATAAAACGCTACATCTGAGCCACATGTTATGGAGTGTGATCATAAAACGCTACATCTGAGCCAAATGTTATGGAGTATGATTATAAACGCTACATCTGAGCCACATGATATGGAGTGTGATTATAAAACGCTACATCTGAGCCACATGTTATGGAGTATGATTATAAACGCTACATCTGAGCCACATGATATGGAGTGTGATTGAAAAACGCTACATCTGGGCCACATGTTAATGTAGTGTGATTATAAACGCTACATCTGAGCCACATGTTATGGAGTGTGATTATAAACGCTACATCTGAGCCACATGATATGGAGTGTGATCATAAAACGCTACATCTGAGCCACATGTTATGGAGTGTGATCATAAAACGCTACATCTGAGCCACATGTTATGGAGTGGAGTGTGATTATAAACGCTACATCTGAGCCACATGATATGGAGTGTGATCATAAAACGCTACATCTGAGCCACATGTTATGGAGTGTGATCATAAAACGCTACATCTGAGCCACATGTTATGGAGTGTGATTATAAAACGCTACATCTGAGCCACATGATATGGAGTGTGATTATAAAACGCTACACCTGAGCCACATGTTATGGAGTGTGACCATAAAAGCGAAAAGACGAATGTAAAACTTGGCGTGGTTGGCCGATTACGTCCATTAAAATATCGAATTTATTCTCTTGCGAAACTAAGCAATAAATTGTGTGGGGGCTGAGCTAAACGAATTCGAAACTAAACAAATTTGATCAGCTTGGGTTGCGACAAATCGTGCGCGTATTTAAAGTCAACCATGATGACCCAATTTAAGAGGAAGTGACGTCCCACTGATATGCGTCTTGCTACTCACGAACAGTCAACATGGATAAATGTGTGATATTACCCCCCCCCCACGCGCCACAATTACAGGTGTTTAATCCTACTGTGTGCGACTCTTTTATCGTGGCTAAGTAAGCAAATGAACAGTCGTGTACCTAAAAATAGGCAGTACGCTTAGACCTTTCTGTATCTGTCCTCTGAATGGAAGACTCCTAGAGAAAATCTCCCGCAATTACAGACTGTTTAACTGCGAAAAGAAAGGGCGAGCGATGCGAGGGACCTGCTATTTATAGCACCGTACCACATCACGTGCTATATGTCGTACGGTTATTTATAATAATAACATGTGATCGAACGTAGCGGTGCTACTTATCGTGACACTTGACCAAAATGGGCGCCGGCTACAGTGTGACGTCAACGTTAATTCTAGAAGCGATTTTTCTTCAGCGCTATTTTGAAAAAAAAATATATAAATAATAAATAAACATAAATCTTATTGACTACTTTGCTTGCTTAGCCATGTGGGATCGGGGCGACCTATTGGGGGAGAGGAGTCCCTGAAAGTGAATACTAAACGCTATTAAAAAGCTAGATATTTGGAAGCTTCAATAGAAAGACAGGACAGGAAAGGAAGAACGTTTCAGCCAAGAGCCTTCCTAGGAAGACAGGACCAATGAAAATACGACGAGAAATAGACACCAGTGAAAAACAGAGGTGGTCGCCATTGTTATTGCCGGAAGTTGGATTTTTCAAAACCAAAATGACAGGAAGTAAAAGAATGTATGTCTTATTACGGTGGGAAAAAGGATCTTAATGTACATAAATAGTTTGGAAAAATCATGTAAGATACATGTGAAAACATACATAAGTACACACCATAACAACATACATGTGTACACACCATTACAACACATCTGGGTACACCATTACAACATACATGACTACACATCATTACAACATACACGAGTACAAAAAAACCAACATAAATGAGTACACACCATTACAACACACATGAGTACACACCGTTAGAACACACATGAGTACACACCATTACAACATACATGAGTGCACAGCATTACAACATACATGAGTACACACTGTCACAAATGACTGGGGCGGGGGTATAGGACAGAGCTCCATTGTTGTTAAGGTAACTTATAGGATGGAAGGAAACTGCTGTTAATGGGGTTAAGTTAAGGTTAATAGACTCTCACATCTTGATATAGTGGGGATTGTTTCTTTGGATAATAGTATGTTCGGGTTTTCCAGACTTCGCATGATAATTTGGGTTAACAATGGGAAGTTCTAATTGACCGGAAATTAAGGGGCAGGGGTGTGTTTATAGATAGCATTCCTGGACCACCTATGGGGGGTAGAGAATCACATATAAGAGGGAGCTTTCACTGAGTTAAGTTAGTTGAGGGAGAGTGAACAGAGGTACGACCAGTTGAGGAAGAGGGAACAGAGGTACGACGTAGTTGAGGGAGAGTGAACAGAGGTACGACGAGTTGAGGAAGAGGGAAAGGAGCGACAGTAGTTAGTTGAGGAAGATAGAGAAGAACTACGGATTAGTTGAGGAAAGAGAGAGCAAAGAACTACGATAGAACTGAGCAGTTGTTAGGGAATACTTGCTAGAGACCAGAAGACGACAGATGATAGAAGAAACTCATATCTTAGAAATAAAAATACTTTCATTATCGTTGGACACCTGGAGTTTGAGTTGTTGCATTTCGTCCAAGTCTACGTTGTGCTTTTGTCTGTCTCAACGCCTAGATACCCACAATATAAATCACAGAGAGGAGCGGTCCTGTACTGACCACTGCTAAGTCAGTATAGTTGGTGATAAGTCAGGACCGGAGCCCTCCTCCGTAACAACCGTTCTGTGACACACACCATTACAACACATGAGTACACACTGTTCCAACATACAAATGGGATAGATATCACCCACCTTATGTGTATGTTTATGTGATGGTGACAGCTGCTACAGTCACCCAACAATCACATTCAAGTCTGGAGACCATCTATCCCAAGCCTTCCCCTCCCCCCCCTGCCCCTCTAACAGCACGTTCATAATATTTAGACGCAACAATCCCAGGACAGCATTGAGAGAGCTAAAATGGAAAACAAATTTATTCATCTTTTTGGCACCTTATCTCCACACGATATGAATCAAATACTCTCCTTCTAATGTCGCTCGTTTTCCCTGTAATTCTTTTTTTTTCTCTTATTCCTTAGATTTTATGTATCCTGAAATACTTGGAGCCGTTAAGTGTATCCATCTTATTTTCCACAGTACCACTATTTATATTCTTTCACTTCCTGTAAGTCTGCTTCCGGGAACAACTAATGCGATCTCTAAAGTTTTTTTTTTTTTTTTTTTTTTATTTTGTGCTTTTTTTCTTTTTTTTTTTTTTTTTTTTTTTTTTTTTTTTTTTTTTTTTTTTTTTTTTTTTTTTTTTTTTTTGTTTTTTTTATTTTTTTTTTTTTTTTTTTTTTTAAATTGTGCTCTGTTACTCTTGTCTTACTTCTATTTGTCTTGCTTGCTGATCTATTTGTCTTGCTTGCTGATCTATTTGTCTTGCTTGCTGATCTATTTGTCTTGCTTGCTGAAGAAGGCTCTTAGCCGAAACGTCCAAATCTCATTGACCTGTCTATTAATTCAAGCTAAACATACATTGTCTTACTATTTTATGAACACAACTTGACTGCAGTCCATTGAAGCAGTTGAGGTCTTGGAATAACTTTTTTTAAGTTTACACGTCTGCAGTGTACCGAACGTAGGGGTGAGTGTCTTCTTTTTAAATGTTGTGTGTGTGAGTGGGGGGGGGGGCTAAACTAACATCTATATTTATTTGAAAATGGAAACGTCAATAGCACATCGTCACACACACACATCAATTCACCACTAGCTGCACACCCACACCTGTAAACACATACCTGGAAACCAATAGTTTCACATCAATAACCTTCACAGAAATACCTTCACTACAGTATATATTAACACCCATACCTGCAAACACATACCTGGAAACCAATAGTTTCACATCAATAACCTTCACAGAAATACCTTCACTACAGTATATATTAACACCCACACCTGCAGACTAACAACTGTACCCCAACCCCTCCAGCACATTTGTTTGTAGCTCTCCTGACTTTTTTTTCTCCTGGGTCCGCCATCTCACCTGTCCCATCCAATAAAACACCTCTGGCTGCTGTACATCTCTGTGTGTTGACGTCATTCTTCTGCATCATCCTGACCCAATTAGTAGCAAAGGTAAACACCAGGCCCCAGTTGTGACATAAACAATATAAAATCAATGTTTGCTGCTGTTACTGTAACACTCTGTGCATGTTGAGGCTTTCAATGGGGCGCTGTCTAAATGGGATGCAATAATATTAGGACATTTCATTCATTTGTGAGATTGAGTAGCAACAACACAATTGATTATGTTCATTGTAAAATACCAGAGTGAAGATTATGTTTATTGTAAAATACTAGAGCGAAGATTATGCTCATTGTAAAATACCAGAGTGAAGATTATGTTCATTGTAAAATACCAGAGTGAAGATTATGTTCATTGTAAAATACCAGAGTGAGGATTGTGTTCATTGTAAAATACTAGAGTGAAGATTATGTTCATTGTAAAATACCAGAGTGAAGATTATGTTCATTGTAAAATACCAGAGTGAAGATTATGTTCATTGTAAAATACCAGAGTGAAGATTATGTTCATTGTAAAATACCAGAGTGAAGATTATGTTCATTGTAAAATACCAGAGTGAAGATTATGTTCATTGTAAAATACCAGAGTGAGGATTGTGTTCATTGTAAAATACTAGAGTGAAGATTATGTTCATTGTAAAATACCAGAGTGAAGATTATGTTCATTGTAAAATACCAGAGTGAAGATTATGTTCATTGTAAAATACCAGAGTGAAGATTATGTTCATTGTAAAATACCAGAGTGAAGATTATGTTCATTGTAAAATACCAGAGTGAAGATTATGTTCATTGTAAAATACCAGAGTGAAGATTATGTTCATTGTAAAATACCAGAGTGAAGATTATGTTCATTGTAAAATACCAGAGTGAGGATTGTGTTCATTGTAAAATACTAGAGTGAAGATTATGTTCATTTTTTTATAATTCTAAATTTGGGAATCGAATGTGGGTGGAAGGGAAAAGGGGGGGGGAATCATTTAATGTTTAAAGTAAAATGTTACAATCGGATTTTTGTTTCTGATCTTCTGTTTTATAAAAAAAAACGGTTTAAACCAGGAATACACTTATTACAAAGCATTTAACTGTCAGTACAAGGTAATATTTTGGCAAACTTTTATAAGCTGGTTAGTAGAAATAGAAATGTATGTTCAGATATCGCAAAGCCACTGTCTCGCCATCATGTTTTTCATTTCACAGTTTGGTTCCAGCACTTCTTCTCCTTCTATATAACAAGGGCCCACGATCATTTTATTGATCATTCTGGCTCCTGTGCAAGTAGAGGGGATTTGCAATGTTTCTGTGCCTGGTATTTTCACTGGTTGCAAAGGCCACTCAGTGATGGTATCATGAACTGGGGGTTGGAAGGCCGCAAATGTATCAAGTGTTGTCGCTTCAACCGTTCCTTTTGAAAGCTTGTTCCAGTCCTTGATTGTCTTTGGCAGGAATGAGCAGTTCCTGTACTTGCTTCTTGCTGGTATGAGACGGAACTGCCTGTCATGGCCTTGTCGCTGTCTGTGGGGGAGAGGGACGAGTTACTGTTTAATACTGGAGCAGTGGACCAGTCCATTAATCATCTTGTACATCATAGAGAGCCTGGATAGTCGTTTACATAATATATTTTCTTATATGCACACATATATTTTACCGTTGTCAGGGTGCTTAGCAAATTACGGAGAGTTTCAACAAAGCCCAGGGCAGCGTGTGGTAGTCGCCACACCAAACGCCATGGCATAGTGTGGTAGTTGCCACACCAAAACCAATGGCAGCGTGTGGTAGTTGCCACACCAAACTCCAGGGCAGCGTGTGTTAGTCAATCTAGGTCACATGTGTCAAACTCGAGCCCCGCAGGCCACTTTCGGCCTGCAGTACAATTGTATCAGGCCCGCGAGATCTTGACCGGCGTACAATTATATACAAGTCAATGCTATGGTGTTTCCCAATGCACACTTTGATGAAAAACTTAGCTTACTTCGCGCCGAGTTTGCACGGCGCTTTAGTGACTTTGAAGCACCGAAATGTAATTTCGAGCTGTTTCGCTACCCATTTGTCCTAGACGTGGAAACTGCACCTTTAAATTTGCAGATGGAGCTAACAGAGCTGGAGTGTAATGGGACACTAAAGGCAAAGTACGACACAGTTGGGCCTGCACAGTTCACTCGTTTCATTCCTGAAGAGATGACCCAGCTTCGTTTACATTCGGCTCAAACCTTGAGCATGTTGGGTAGCACATATATGTGTGAGCAGCTGTTTTCTGTGAAGATTAACAAAACATCACACAGGAGTCGTCTCACTGATGAACACTTGCAGTCCATCATGAGAATCTCAATGACACGGAACGTTACTCCCAACATAAACGAACTTGTGGCCAAGAAAATGTCCCAAACATCCAGCTCTGACAAATTGGCATAAGAACGAAAATGAATTTGCCAATGATTTTTAATTATTATAATTTTTCCTTGTCCCCATTTATATAAATGATTTTTTTTTAAAGATTAATTTTACACTTATTGAAAGTTTATCCTGTTCGGCCCGCAACCTCACATGTGATTTGAGTTTTGGCCCGCCGAGCGATTGAGTTTGACACCCCTTTCTAGACATTAGATATGTTATTAAGACAAGTTATATCTGTCAATCAATTTCGTTTTCAATGGATTGGAATACCATTTACCGAACTGACTTCAAGCTTGGACTGAACCACATGAATTTTATAGATCAAATAAAAGCAGTAATTATTAATATAAATTAATGAATGTTTACTGTGATGAAGATATATTTCCTTAAAATATTTTAACTGACAGCACACTTATAATAATAATAATAAAGTTTATTTGAAAATCACGTTTCATCCCCAAAGGCTCGAAGTGCGGTACAAAGTCAACCATATTAAACGAGAATTGAAAAAAAACTATATTATGCCACATTGAAATGCGAAACGCAACATTACAAAAACTAAATACGAGAATAAAATTCTAAGTCTTTCATCCCTTGCAACCATAAACGACACAATCCAATATACATGTCGGAGATAATAGCTATTTGGAAAAGATGGTAGACAACATCACCCCAACTGGTGTTTGCGAAATAGATGGTTTTTTTTTTTCAAATCGGTTTTGAAAGACTCCAGTATCTGGCCGTTTTTGAGAGCGACAGGAAGTGTGTTCCAAATTGTTGGGCCAGCAAATGCGAACGTGCGCCTTCTGTAAGTCTCAAGGTGAACACATGGTATCGAGGGTTTGCCACTATCGGATGAGCGGATTTGTCTAGTCGGTACATGAGTCGTCATGAGCGCTTTGAGATAGGACTACACACGGGTAAAAACAAGGTGGCCTCAGATTTCATATTAAAAGCTGGCATCTAATTTTGTGCAATTGACCCTTCTAAGCCGTCTAAGCGTGTGCTGGTTTGACACGCGATGTAAGCAGCAGGTGTAAACATTTACTGGTGGCTTATTATTTTGCTTTTTACTAAGCATGATACAAAATCATTAGGAACTTGGGGAAAATCAACAACCGGATTTTGCGAAGGGGTAGAGGACAAAGGAGTAGTTGTCGAGGGAGTAGATGGTGAAAGAGTAGTTGGCAAGGGAGTAGAAGGTTGGGGGGGGGTAGATGACAGATTAGTTGCTAAGGGAGTAGATCGCGAGGGAAGAAATGGTAAAGGGGTAGTTGGTTAGGGAGTAATTGGTCAGGCGGTAGTTGATAAAGGCTTAGTTGGCAAGGGAGTAGATAGTGAGATAGTACATAGTGAGATAGTAGATAGTGAGATAGTAGATAGTAGAAAGTGAGATAGTAGATAATAGATAGTGAGATAGAAGAGTGAGATAGTAGATAGTGAGATAGTAGATAGTAAAGGAGAAGTTGGTGAGTGAGGAGAGGGTGAGTGAGCTGATGGCTAGGGAATAGAGGTGATAGGGTAAATTGTGTGGGAGGAGAAGTGATTGAGTAGATGGTGTGACAGAAGAGGTGTTTGGGTAGATTGTGTTGGAGTAGAAGTGATTGAGTAGAGGGTGCAACAGAAGAGATGATTTGGTAGATTGTGTGGGAGTAGAAGTGATTGAGTAGATGTGTGACAGAAGAGATGATTGGGTAGATTGTGTGGGAGTAGAGGTGACTGGGGTAAATTGTGTGGGAGTATATGTGATTGAGTAGATTGTGTGAGAGTAGAAGTGATTGGGTAGATTGTGTGCGAGTAGAGGTGATTAGATAGAGTGTGTGAGGAGTAGATGTGATTGAGGAGATTGGGTCAAAAGTGTGGGAGTAGATTGAGTTAGTTCAACGTATTTAGATTTTAAGCCATCTACGTCACGAGCTCCCATCTTGCCAGATTTTTGAAAACTTGTTGATCATGTGGGCCAAACATCTGTCAAGCATCTCCTTATAAGGGCGCAATCAACATCAATAAATGGCGAGCATTGAGACTTGTAGAGTTTATGAATGGGACTGCCAGGTTGTTGTTTTTTGTCGTTCGTCCTTGTCCTGCTCTTGTTGTGAATGAAAGCCGCTCAAAGGTCAGCTGGCGGAACTTTATTGATTGGCGACACAACAAGGAGAACATTACGTCATCAACACCACTATTGCTCAATAGGTCATGGCGGCTTCAACGTGTGTCGCGGTGTGCTGCAGCGATAGCGCGTGAATGTGTAGCACGCGTGCCAGGGATGTGTAGAGACGTATTGACGAGGCTTGACGGAGGCCTTGACGGAGGCTTGACGGAGGCTTGACGGGGGCTTGACGGGGGTCGAGAGGAGTGAAGATAGTGTTTGAGTTGAATAGTTTGAGAATGGTTTAGTCACCATGTCATTAATTTTATGTCACTATGTTATTGTTTGTGTCACCTTGTCATTGTTTGTGTCACCATGCCATTGTTTGTGTCACCATGCCGTTGTTTGTGTAACCATGTCATTGTTTGTGTCACCATGCCATGTTTGTGTCACCATGTCATTGTTTGTGTCACCATGTCATTGTTTGTGTCACCATGTCAATGTTTGTGTCACCATGCCATTGTTTGTGTCACCATGTCATTGTTTGTGTCACATTTCATTGTTTGTGTCACCATGCCATTGTTTGTGTCACCATATCATTGCTTATGTCACATTTCATTGTATGTGTCATCCATGTCATTGTTTCTGTCTCGATTCCATTGTTTTTGTCACCATGTCATTGTTTGTGTTACCATGTCATTGTTTGTGTTACCATGTCATTGTTTGTGTCACCATGCCATTGTTTGTGTCACCATGTCATTGTTTGTGTCACATTTCATTGCTGTGTCACCATGCCATTGATGTGTCACCATATCATTGTTTATGTCACATTTCATTGTTTGTGTCACCAGGTCACTGTTTGTGTCACCATGTCATTGTTTCTGTCTCGATTCCATTGTTTTTGTCACCATTTCATTGTTTGTGTTACCATGTCATTGTTTGTGTCACCATGTCATTGTTTGTGTCACCATGTCATTGTTTGTGTTACCATGTCATTTTTTGTGTCATCATTTCATTGTTTGTGTCACCATGTAATTGTTTGTGTCACATTTCATTGTTTGTGTCACCATGTCATTGTTTCTGTCTCGATTCCATTGTTTTTGTCACAATTTCATTGTTTGTGTTACCATGTCATTGTTTGTGTCACCATGTCATTGTTTGTGTCACCATGTCATTGTTTGTGTTACCATGTCATTTTTTGTGTCACCATGTTATTGTTTGTGTCACCATGTCATTGTTTGTGTTACCATGTCATTGTTTGTGTTACCATGTCATTGTTTGTGTTACCATGTCATTGTTTGTGTCACCATGCCATTGTTTGTGTCACCATGTCATTGTTTGTGTCACATTTCATTGTTTGTGTCACCATGCCATTGTTTGTGTCATCATATCATTGTTTATGTCACATTTCATTGTTTGTGTCACCAGGTCACTGTTTGTGTCACCATGTCATTGTTTCTGTCTCGATTCCATTGTTTTTGTCACCATTTCATTGTTTGTGTTACCATGTCATTGTTTGTGTCACCATGTCATTGTTTGTGTCACCATGTCATTGTTTGTGTTACCATGTCATTTTTGTGTCATCATTTCATTGTTTGTGTCACCATGTAATTGTTTGTGACAACATGCCATTGTTTGTCTCACCATGCCATTGTTTGTGTTACCATGTCATTGTTTGTGTCACATTTCATTGTTTGTGTCACCATGCCATTGTTTGTGTCACCATATCATTGTTTATGTCACATTTCATTGTTTGTGTCACCATGTCATTGTTTGTGTCACCATGTCATTGTTTGTGTCACCAGTCATTGTTTGTTACAACATGTCATTTTTTGGTCTTACCATGTCATTGTTTGTGTCACCATGTCATTGTGTGTGTCACCCTGTCATTGGTTTATTCACCATGTCATTAATTTTATGTCACTATTTTATTGTTTGTGTCACCATGTCATTGTTTGTGACAACATGTCATTTTTGGTCTTACCATGTCATTGTTTGTGTCACCATGTCATTGTTTATGTCACCCTGTTTTTGGTTTAGTCGCCATGTCATTAATTTTATGTCACTATGTTATTGTTTGTGTCACCATGTCATTGTGTGTATCACCCTGTCATTGGTTTAGTCACCATGTCATTAATTTTATGTCACTATGTTATTGTTTATGTCACCCTTGAATATTAACAAGTCACTTAAAAAATAATTCTATTGTTGCCTCAAGGAATAATTTTAACTAAATTAGGATCAGTCGTTACGTCATCGGAGTCTCACTGTAATCGGTGTCTACACGTAATCGGTGTTTCAATGTAATCGGTGTCTCACTGTAACATAAGCATAACCATGTGCGGTTGTGCAGTCTGACAATAAGCACACAGAATGGACCCCCCTCCCAAACACCCCCCCCCCCCCCCCCCCCCCCCCCCCCCCCCCCCCC
>CAXITT010000150.1:1244202-1255501 GCA_964033795.1 Lymnaea stagnalis | reverse complement strand
AATAAACACATATAAGTAGGAGCACACAAATACACAAAGAATAAAACACGCCTCGTAATTGTTAAGAGAATCTATCTCAAAAAATCTCCCTCGTCGTGCCTGTCAATCCCTTATATATATGTGGAGTAAGATGCTTCGAGAAGGGCTTATGACGTGTTGTTTACATATCTCGGGTTAAGGAGTATATTCCAGAAATTACCCGAAAACAATCTACCCAATGCGTAATTGGAAGCCGATTGTAAACAAGCCACTTCAAAGACCTAAGCCACACCCCTTTGTGAACACAGCGTCTCATGCGGGGTCAATCAGAGGGCACGCACGAGAAAATATGATGTAAACAAGCACTCTATAACACCTCCCCTCTTAAAAGAAAAAAAATTCATTTTTCAAAAAATGGAATTCTTTTTCCATTAAAATTGAAGAAAGTACATTTCTTACTCTCAAAATATTTGACAAAAAACTTAACAGCTTATAAACAATAACATAAGTGAAAATTAATTTCTGGACAAAGTATCTGCAATGACATTGTCTTTGCCTTTAATATGTTTGGTCAAAAGGAAAATAAATCACTTTGTTAAGGGTCGACACATGGGACAAGAGAACAAACTCCAACAAAGTGGACGGTCAATGGTTTCTTTTTGAGAACATAACTTCCCATGTCAACATAACTTCATTTGACAACACAAATTCATATGTCTACATAACTTCTTATCTCAACATAACATCCTATGTCAAAATAATTTCATATGTCAACATAACTTCCCATGTCAACATAACTTCATATGACAACACAAATTCACATGTCTACATAACTTCATATCTCAACATGACTTCCTATGTCAAAATAATTTCATATGTCAACATAACTTCCCATGTCAACGTAACTTAATATGACAACACAAATTCATATGTCTACATAACTTTATATCTCAATATAACTTCCTATGTCAAAATAATGTCATATGTCAACATAACTTCATATGTTAACAAAACTTCAAATCTCAAAATAACTTCATATCTCAACATAACTTCATATGTCAAAACTTCAAATCTTAACATAACTTCATATCTCAACATAACTTCATATGTCAACATAACTTCCTATGTCAACATAACATTATATGTCAACACAACTTCATATGTCAACATAGATTCATACTGTATGGTCGATTTTATCATCTGATTTAACATCTGTGTTGTCAACCCTTCTATCTTCTTTGCTATTTAATGTTCGGTCGAACACTGCCAAAAATGACAGTGCGATTTAAGGATGTCACCCTGAAGTTATCTAAATTATTGCCGTCTCTGTTAAAGGTGGGCGCCATTCATTGTTACAGTGCCGCCTCTGTAAAAGGTGGGTGCCATTCATTGTGACAGTACCGCCTCTGTAAACGGTGGGCGCCATTCATTAAAACCGTACCGCCACTTTTAAAAGTGGGCGCCATTCACTGTTACATTGCCGCCTCTGTTAAAGGTGGGCGCCATTCATTGTTACATTGCCGTCTCTGTTAAAGTAAGCGCCATTCATTGTTACATTGCCGCCTCTGTTAAAAGTGGGCGCCATACATTGTTACATTGCCGCCTCTGTTAAAAGTGGGCGCCCTTCATTGTTACAGTGCCGCCTCTGCCGTCTCTGTTAAAGTGAGCGCCATTCATTGTTACATTGCCGCCTCTGTTAAAAGTGGGCGCCATACATTGTTACATTGCCGCCTCTGTTAAAAGTGGGCGCCATTCATTGTTACAGTGCCGCCTCTGTTAAAAGTGGGCGCCATTCATTGTTACAGTGCCGCCTCTGTTAAAGGTGGGCACCATTCATTGTTAAATTGCAGCCTCTGTTAAAGGTGGGCGCCATTCATTGTTACATTGCCGCCTCTGTTAAAAGTGGGCGCCATTCATTGTTACAGTGCCGCCTCTGTTAAAAGTGGGCGCCATTCATTGTTTCGCAATCAGGTCTAATCTTGAGAAAACCCCAAGGCTGCATGGATGGGCTTAGCCAGCCCGCCCCTCCTCTTCCCACCGCCCCCGGCCCCCCTTCCCCCCACCCCCCAGAATTCCAGGGGTTGCTTTCAACCATGCTATTAAAGGTTACTGCTAGTTCATATCGCCATGTTCAGTGCGCATGCGCCTGGGTGGTCATTGTGATCTATGAAAATTTGACAAACATAACATTGCGACACAACCTTTTACAACTACTGTTTACGAGAACCTTCTACAACTGTTTTTGTCTGATTCAACCTTCTACAGCTGTTTTTGTCTGATCCAACCTTCTACAACTGTTTTTGTCTGATTCAACCTTCTACAGCTGTTTTTGTCTGATCCAACCTTCTACAGCTGTTTTTGTCTAATCCAACCTTCTACAGCTGTTTTTGTCTGATCCATCTTTATACAGCTGTTTTTGTCTGATCCAACCTTCTACAGCTGTTTTTGTATAATCCAACCTTCTACAGCTGTTTTTGTCTGATCCAACCTTCTACAGCTGTTTTTGTCTAATCCAACCTTCTACAGCTGTTTTTGTCTGATCCAACCTTCTACAGCTGTTTTTGTCTAATCCAACCTTCTACAGCTGTTTTTGTCTGATCCAACCTTCTACAGCTGTTTTTGTTTAATCCAACCTGCTATAGCTGTTTTTGTCTGATCCAACCTTCTACAGCTGTTTTTGTCTGATCCAACCTTCTACAGCTGTTTTTGTCTGATCCAACCTTCTACAGCTGTTTTTGTCTGATCCAACCTTCTACAGCTGTTTTTGTCTGATCCAACCTTCTACAGCTCTTAAACGTCTTCATGTGTGATTGTTTCTTTTCACCGTCTAAATTTGTATTGTAAAAAGATACTTGAACCCTTCCTAACACCGGCGAGTGGGCGCCATGTATTGGGGCATGATTTTATCACGTATGTTCCGGTCGGTCGGAGATCTCAAAGCTATTGCGCAACTCATTGGGCATGCCAGATTTTTTTTCTTAAACCCCCTCCCGCTTCCTGGCACCTCATTTAAAAAAAAAAATGAAATTGGAGATTGAAAAATAATTAATTGCTGTGTGCCGCGATCCTCAAATGTGCCTGCTACTTTATTTAAGGTATTTGTACAGTGGTTACTTAACTAACTACGGTGGACACATAAGTATCTGTGGCACTATTTAGGAACCTACACCATTAAACCACATGGACCCAATGGAACTGGAACATAGCGACACGAGACTCCAACAAAGACTGGGAACCATGGGAGGGAGGGTGACGGTGTGTCAATGGACAATCAATGTAAAGGTTCCCAAACTGTTTGCAAGCATCGGCTTCCTCAAACGAGCTGCGAACTTTTTTTTTGTAAAAATGATACAGGTTGCCCTGGAAAAACGTGGGTGTTCTAAGTGGTTCTTAACTTGGGTTCGATCGAACCCCAGGGGTTCGGTGAATCAGTCTCAAGGGTTCGGCGGAGGTCCAAAAGAAAATCAGAATAAAAAATCATATTTTAGTTTTCCTTTTATGAGGGGTTCGGTGAATGCGCATATGAAACTGGTGGGGTTCGGTACCTCCAACAAGGTTAAGAACCACTGCTCTAAGGCCAGCTTGACGTTTACAGAATCGTGTGTCTAAGATGTTTGGAAACCTTTGAATGACTCAAGAGTTGATCTTTTTGTTAATTTAACAATTTTGGAGGATAACCTGCACAATAATTGTTATGGTGCTGCAAATTAGAGACCGACCGAATTTCGGCTTCGGTCTCGGCGCTGAAAGTTGCCATTTGATCTTTTTCGGCCTAGTTTCGGTTTCAGACGTAACAGAAAAGTTAACTTTCGGTTTTATTTCGGTTTCGACCGAAACAGAAAAGTAGACTTTCGGTTTAATTTCGGTTTCGGACGAAACTGATTGAGACTTTCGGCAGTCTGGCAAAAAGTGACAGAGGTTTTGGGTCATCTGACGGAAGTCATAGTGTCTCGACAGTCCGATATTCATTATTGCTCGACGTCTTGCTGTCATTGTATGGTGAATGAATAATATTTATATCATTATTTTTGTTTTAATTTTTCAAAAATAAAATTTGGGGCCCTAGGTTTATTCAATTCATTCATTTGTGATATTCATTTTGATTTATCATTATCATGCTCATATTGTCATAGGAAAAGGTGAATAATATTGAATCATAATATTTCAATACTTATTTTTGTTCAGTTTTTTTTTTTTTAATTAAGGAAACTTAGGCTTTTTTCAATTGATTCATTTCTTGAAATTCACCATTATCCTGTTCATAAACATTGGTATTGACGAAATAACATGCGTATACATGTATCACGGGTTCGTATTATAATTATGTTGTAGGCCTACTGCAGACCTGTTTACTTTTATGATTTTGGCGACCAATTTAGATGCCTTTTGGGATTCTCCTTCGAGATTCGTCAGAACAACAATTTTGGGAGCCCGGTTAAAAAAAAAAAATATTATTTCCTCCACCAATTGGGGTGAAGGAGGTTGGTCGCCGAACAAAATAATGACGTCACCAGCACGAAAAAGACTAGTGTGTTGGTACTAGGCTACATATTAAATACAGTGATATCTTGCCAGCTATTTTTGAAAACACAAAGCATTAGTATGACAATAACCGCGAAACATTGTGGTGATATTTCTATAGCCTTAATAATTGATATTCAGGTGACAATTAGCTCTCACAGTAATTATTGTAGGTATATGTTCTAGGTTGTGATTATATTATAAAAGCACAGGGCAATCAAGGGTCTATTTGGCATGCGTTTTGCCACCCCAACCCCGGTCCGAATTTTCTCCTACCATACTACTTAAATTTTTTTAAAAAGAATTATCAATTTATTTTAAATTAAAATGGTAAAAGCCAAAGTATTCATTAGATGTTTATTTATTAATAATCACAACGATCTCATTTTTTATAAAAAAAATAATGTGAATATGGATACTTTCCCATTTCATTTCCGATGTATGCAGAATGTATGCAGAATGTATGCAGAATGTATGCAGAATGTATGCAGAATGTATGCAGAATGTATGCAGAATGTATGCAGAATGTATGCAGAATGTATGCAGAATGTATGCAGAATGTATGCGTAAACGAATTTTAAAATATTGAAAAATTTCGGTTGCGGCTTCGGTTTTTTATTCCGAAAGTCTCATTAAGCTTTTGGTCTCATTAAGCTTTTGGTCTCATTAAGCTTTTGGTCTCATTAAGCTTTTGGTCTCATTAAGCTTTTGGTCTCATTAAGCTTTTGGTCTCGCTAAGCCTTTTGGTTTCAGTTTAAAGTCATTTTTAACTGTCCATCCAGTTTCGGTTTCGGCGGAAATTAGAAATTTCGGTCAATCTCTAATGCAAACGCAAGGTTAAAATAATAGAACCTGCTATTCATTATAATTATAAAAGTACTGCCCATTACATACAATTTTAACAGTATTGTCAGTTTAATTAAATGAATCAAGTACTCGCTGAATTCTCTTGGCTCGCAATTTTGTTTGATTGAATGGAAAGTAAAATGAACTTTTCGAAATGTTCGACGAATTTTCAACATAACGATTTTGGATTTCTTGAGCCATGTTGCTCTTATAACAAACAATCGACTAGTTGTTAGCCATGTGAACTCATCCCAAACAATCGACTTGTTGTTAGCCATGGTGAACTCATCCCAAACAATCGACTTGTTGTTAGCCATGGTGAACTCATCCCAAACAATCGACTAGTTGTTAGCCATGGTGAACTCATCCCAAACAATCGACTTGTTGTTAGCCATGGTGAACTCATCCCAAACAATCGACTTGTTGTTAGCCATGGTGAACTCATCCTAAAAACAATCACTTGTTGTTAGCCATGGTGAACTCATCCCAAACAATCAACTTGTTGTTAGCCATGGTGACTCATCCCAAACAATCACTTGTTGTTAGCCATGGTGAACTCATCCCAAACAAATACTTGTAGTTAGCAATGGTTAACTCATCCCAAACAATCAACTTGTTGTTAGCCATGGTGACTCATCCCAAACAATCACTTGTTGTTAGCCATGGTGAACTCATCCCAAACAAATACTTGCAGTTAGCAATGGTTAACTCATGCCAAACAATCGACTTGTTGTTAGCCATGGTGAACTCATCCCAAACAATCGACTAGTTGTTAGCCATGTTGAACTCATTCCAAACTAGTGGTCAGTCAGTCAATCAGTCATTCAGTCAATCAGTCAGTCATTAAGTCAGTCAGTCAATCAGTCAGTCATTGAGTCAGTCAGTCAATCAGTCAGTCATTGAGTCAGTCAGTCAATCAGTCAGTCATTGAGTCAGTCAGTCATTGAGTCTGTCATTCAATTAGTAAGTAATTGAGTCAGTCAGTCAATCAGTCATTCATTGAGTCAGTCAGTCAGTCATTGAGTTAGTCAGTCAGTCATTGAGTCAGTCAGTCAGTCATTTAGTCAATTAGTTAGTCATTTAGTCAGTCAGTAATTGAGTCTGTCAGTCACTGAGTCAGTCAGTCATTGAGTCAGTAAGTCAGTCATTGACTGAGTTAGTCAGTCATTGAGTCAGCCAGTCATTGAGTCAGCCAGTCAGTGGTTTTGGGGTTTTATCTAGTTGTAGATTGTTAAAAGCATCATGTTCCCAAATAGGAATCAACAAAAACGATATCACCAAAGTTGATAACTTAATCTCGACACCAAATCACTTATGGCATACACCAAAAAACACAGACGCCATCAATCATTAAACATGTTTCGCATTTTAGTCATTCTTAGGACACATTGAAACTAAATTATTAAGAACAAAATTTTCATTGCGCGTCCAGAGTATAATAATGTATATTAGCCATATACCACTGCCTTAGTGGTCACACGATCTCAAAAACAAGTCCTATGAAGTTGAAAATGTCCAGGATACTTTGTTATATTAACATCACACTCTATCATTGTTATATTGACATCCCATTCCATCATTGTTATACTTACATTCTTGCCATTTTTTTTTTTACACTGGCATCCCATCTCATTTTTATTTACACACCCACCCACCCGTGTTATATTTACAACACATCCAATGTGTGTCATGTTTACATCCCTACACACCCGTGTCATATTCAGTCCCCTACCCGTCTGTGCTATGTCAACATCCCAAATTATCTCTCACGTGACAACGACATGGTTTACTGACCCCAATTTTCATATTGCAACATGGTAAATGGTTAATGTTGCGCAAGGTTGTGGGGGTTGGGGGTTGGGGGGGGGGGTAGCGGTGTCTACAGACGAGAACTGCTCACTGTTTAAGAAATGGTGGAAGAACTCCGACTGAATTTGCAGCAATCACTTGTAATCTCCCATGGGTTGATATTAGTTTTCGTGGAACATCGACGCCAAATCGTAAATGTCATGAAAAGTCTATATTCAATGTAGTTTAACTGATAATGGCATCCACCATGCTCTTCTTCAGTCAACAAAATGTTGAAACTGTACCCTACCATTTTTTTTTTAGTCCTGTTCTGTGCTTCTCAAAGCGGGGTTTAGACCTATTTGGGACAGATAATTGGGAATAATTAGTGGCAAGAATAAAGGTGGTCGCGTGAGATGGATGGACTATTTTAGGATGATTTTGTGCAAAAATAATAACTCCATAATACATTGTTAATTCAGAGATTTTATTTTCGATAACCTAAAAAAAAACACAAAAAAAACCATTCCACTCTGTAATTGACAAGCAACATTCCTAATACATTTGGTAATACAATTCTTATCCAAAATAATCTGCCTCTTTTATCTCATCGTCGGTACGTGGTTCACATCCATTGACAATGATTAGCCAAACATCTAAATAAACATGTATATAACCACATATTTATATAACCAAATATTTATACAACCACACATTTATATAACTAGATTTTTATATAACCATATATTTATATAATCACATGTTTATATAAATACATCTTTATTTAACCACAATTTATATAACAATATATTTATTTGACAACAAAATTATTTTAACAAATATTTATAAAATCATACATTTATATAACTACACACATGTATATATTAGCCACAGCCACAATGGCTGCAACATCTCCTCTAGGACATCTATACATCACCACAACAACTGCTCTAACATCTCCTCTAGGACATCTATACATCACCACAACAATTGCTCCAATATCTTCTCTAGGACATCTACACATCAATACAACAATTGCTCCAATATTTCCTCTAGGACATCTATACATCACCACAACAATTGCTCCAACATCTCCTCTAGGACATCTACACATCAATACAACAATTGCTCCAATATTTCCTCCAGGACATCTACACATCAACACAACAATTGCTCCAACATCTCCTCTTTTACATCTACACACGAACAACAACAATTGCTCCAACATCTCCTCTTTGACATCTACACAACAGCACAACAATTGCTCCAACATCTCCTCTAGGACATCTACCCATCAATACAACAATTGCTCTAACATCTCCTCTAGGACATCTACCAATCAATACAAAAATTACTCCACCATCTCCTATAGGACATCTACACATCAACACAACAATTGCTCCAACATCTCCTCTAGGACATCTACCCATCAATACATTAATTGCTCCAACATCTCATCTAGGGAATCTACCCATCAATACAACAATTGCTCTAACATCTCCTCTAGGACATCTACCCATCAATACAAAAATTACTCCACCATCTCCTATAGACATCTACCCCATCAATACATTAATTGCTCCACCATCTCATCTAGGACATCTACACATCAATACAACAATTGCTCCAATATTTCCTCTAGGACATCTACACATCAATACAACAATTGCTCCAATATTTCCTCTAGGACATCTACACATCAATACAACAATTGTTCCAATATTTCCTCTAGGACATCTACACATCAACACAACAATTTTGCTCCAAAATCTCCTCTTTGACATCTACACATCAATACAACAATTGCTCCAATATTTCCTCTAGGACATCTACACATCAACACAACAATTGCTCCAACATCTCCTCTTTGACATCTACACATCAATACAACAGTTGCTCCAATATTTCCTCTAGGACATCTACCCATCAACAAAACAATGCTCCAACATCTCCTCTAGGATATCTACACATCAATACAACAATTGCTCCAACATCTCCTCTAGGACATCTACCCATCAACAAAACAATTGCTCCAACATCTCCTCTAGGATATCTACCCATCAATACAACAACTCTACCATTAATAACAGATCACATATGTGTAAGCGTCATAGCCCATCTGTGTTTATAGAAAGTTTATAGATAGTAATGTTTTATTTCTTTAACACTTGAAATCTCCCATCCCTCTCTCTCTCTCTCTCTCTCTCTCTCTCTCTCTCTCTCTCTCTCTCTCTATCTCTCTATCTATCTATACATATATATATATATATATATATATATATATATATTTTTTTTTTTTTTTTTTTTTGTTTTCATTCGTTTCTTTCTTTCCTCTTCCTCCACAAACCTCCAGTATCGACCTGACACTCGTTCTGCGAGTCGAGTCGATACAAGACCCGCTACTCAGAGAAACACGGTGCTAAAAATAGCTTAATGCCAGCATCCAGTTGGGAAGACAGAGGAGGGGGGAGCACAACGCAGTAGCTAAAAATAGATTGTTATGCCTTTCGTTATCATGTTGTACACACTTGGTGAGCTGAGGAGGGGGGGGGCTTGGGATTTGGGGTTAAATGAGACAGAGAGAAAGTGAGCTTTCGTTGTAGTAAACCTCGGCTAGTACACACTTAACTATGCGGAGCTTTCGTTGTAGCTAACCTCGGCCAGTACACACTTTGCAAGCTGAGCTTTAATTGTAGTAAACCTCGGCCAGTACACACTTTGCGAGCTGAGCTTTCATTGTAGTAAACCTCGGCCAGTACACACTTTGGGAGCTGAGCTTTAATTGTAGCAAACCTCGGCCAGTACACACTTTGCAAGCTGAGCTTTAATTGTAGCAAACCTCGGCCAGTACACACTTTGCAAGCTGAGCTTTCATTGTAGTAAACCTCGGCCAGTACACACTTTGCAAGCTGAGCTTTCATTGTAGTAAACCTCGGCCAGTACACACTTTGCAAGCTGAGCTTTAATTGTAGCAAACCTCGGCCAGTACACACTTTGCAAGCTGAGCTTTCGTTGTAGCAAACCTCGGCCAGTATACACTTTGCAAGCTGAGCTTTCGTAGTAGCAAACCTCGGCCAGTACACACTTTACCAGCTGAGGTTTCATTGTAGCAAACCTCGCCAAGTACAAACTTTTCGAGCTGAGCTATCGTTGTAGCAAATCTCGGCCAGTACACACTTTGCGAGCTGAGGTTTCATTGTAGCAAACCTCGGCCAGTACACACTTTGCAAGCTGAGCTTTCGTTGAAGCAAACCTCGGCCAGTACACACTTTTCCAGCTGAGGTTTCATTGTAGCAAACCTCGGGCAGTACACACTTTGCAAGCTGAGCTTTCGTTGTAGCAAATCTCGGCCAGTACACACTTTGCCAGCTGAGGTTTCATTGTAGTAAACCTCGCCCAGTACACACTTTGCAAGCTGAGCTTTCGTTGTAGCAAACCTCGGCCAGCACACACTTTGCCAGCTTAGGTTTCATTGTAGCAAACCTCGGCCAGTACACACTTAAGGAGCTGAGCTTTCGTTGTAGTAAACCTCGCCCAGTACACACTTAGGGAGCTGAGCTTTCGTTGTAGTAAACCTCGCCCAGTACACACTTTGGGAGCTGAGCTTTCGTTGTAGCAAACCTCGCCCAGTACACACTTAAGGAGCTGAGCGTTCGTTGTAGTAAACCTCGCCCAGTACACACTTTGGGAGCTGAGCTTTCGTTGTAGCAAACCTCGCCCAGTACACACTTAGGGAGCTGAGCTTTCGTTGTAGTAAACCTCGCCCAGTACACACTTTGGGAGCTGAGCATTCGTTGTAGCAAAGCTCGGCCAGTACACACTTTGGGAGCTGAGCTTTCGTTGTAGCAAACCTCGGCCAGTACACACTTTGGGAGCTGAGCTTTCGTTGTAGTAAACCTCGCTCAGTACACACTTTGGGAGCTGAGCTTTCGTTGTAGCAAACCTCACCCAGTACACACTTAGGGAGCTGAGCTTTCGTTGTAGTAAACCTCGCCCAGTACACACTTTGGGAGCTGAGCTTTCGTTGTAGCAAACCTCGGCCAGTACACACTTTGGGAGCTGAGCTTTCGTTGTAGCAAACCTCGGCCAGTACACACTTTGGGAGCTGAGCTTTCGTTGTAGCAAAGCTCGGCCAGTACACACTTTGGGAGCTGAGCTTTCGTTG
>CAXITT010000150.1:1211434-1240218 GCA_964033795.1 Lymnaea stagnalis | reverse complement strand
AAACAAAACAAACAAAACAAACAAAACAAACAAAACAAACAAAAAACAAACAAAACAAACAAAACAAACAAAACAAACAAAACAAACAAAACAAAACAAACAAAACAAACAAAACAAACAAAACAAAACAATCAAAACAAACAAACAAACAAAACAAACAAAACAAACAAAACAAAGCACAAACAACCAAGTCTGGATCATTGACATACCTGATAATCTTTTTGTTTACAAATGAACCTCATAAAATAAATGTAAAAAAGGGGGGGGGGGCGTGTTGGCAGTGTAGGTTAGCGAGGATGGCAGTGAGGGGAGGGGGGAGGGGAGTGCGGCGGTGACGTCAAACTATACCTGACCTACGCATGAGCATCCTTGTAACTGTAAGAAAGAATTAACCTGACTGGGGCCCCTGTTCACGCCATGCTGTTCTTGCTGACTTGTGATATTATTGGTGTAATGTTAGTGTGATCTTATTGTGTAATCTTAGTGTGATCTTATTGTTGTGATGTTATTGTGATCTAATTGTGTGATCTTATTGTGATGTTATTGTTTTTATGTTCTTGTGATGTTACTGTGATGTTATTGTTGTGATGTTATTGTGATCTTATTGGTGTGATGTTATTGTGATCTTATTGTTGTGATGTTATTGTGTTGTTATTATTGTAATGTTAATGTGTCGTGAGTGTGCTGTTACTGTTGTTATGTTAATGTGTCGTGAGTGTGTTGTTATTGTTGTAATGTTGTGTCGTGAGTGTGTTGTTATTGTTGTAATATTAATATGTCGTGAGTGTGCTGTTATTATTGAAATGTTAATGTGTCGTGAGTGTGTTGTTATTATTGTATGTTTATGTGTTGTGAGTGTGTTGTTATTATTGTAATGTTAATTTGTTGTGAGTGTGCTGTTATTGTTGTAATGTTAATGTGTCGTGAGTGTGCTGTTATTGCTGTAATGTTAATGTGTCGTGAGTGTGTTGTTATTGTTGTTATGTTAATGTGTCGTGAGTGTGTTGTTATTGCTGTGTTGTAGCAGCCGAAATATTTCTGTTGTGAATGCTTGTGATGGCGTCCTATTAGCTGTCACGTGACCTTCATTGCTGAACCTTCAACCTCTGAATAGATACCGATAGACTGTACAGTGATATTGTATAGACCAGGGGTCACCACGGATAGACTGTACAGTGGAATTGTATAGACCAGGGGTCACCACGGATAGACTGTACAGTGGTACTGCATAGACCAGGGGTCACCACGGATAGACTGTACAGTGGTACTGCATAGACCAGGGGTCACCACGAATAGCCTGTACAGTGGTATTGTATAGACCAGGGGTCACCACGAATAGCCTGTACAGTGGTATTGTATAGACCAGGGGTCACCACGAATAGCCTGTACAGTGGTATTGTATAGACCAGGGGTCACCAAACTTATTTTACAGCCGACCGGATAGGTGACAAATTGTGGCGCGCGGCCACGTCATCCTTAAGTACACTAGTTGCAGGCCAGAACAAAAGCTCTAGGTTGGGGGGGGGGTAGGGGGTAGGACAACAGCTAAGCTTAGTATACCGTGTTAATCATGGCTGATGGGCTTACAATGCACACACAAGAAGCAAAGACAGCCGACATATAATTTATCTACTAAAAATATTATCAAAGAAAGCGACCTCAAGCAAAAAGATAGTTACGTCAGACCTAGTGCGCACATATTCGAATCTCACAAACAAAGCAGCGAAAAATGTTAGTGAGATTTGGGAAACTGATGTTTGGCTGTCAAGATATCATCAATGTTTGGTTTTGAATTGCTACATTTTTGCTTTCAGACTTTCATCAGTCCATCTCATTCGATGCGTTCACTTCACACACTTCATATTGTATCATGTTTGCTCACAGACATAATGTGTTCCCAACACTGCTGCCATACAAGCGGCAAATTTCTTCAGGTAAGCAGCGGTCAAATTCAACACGTTTTTCTTCTCTGGGCTTCTCTGTGGACAAGTCAATTGCTTGCAAATCAATGAGCTCCAACTGTAGTTCAACTGGCACATAATCAAGGTTACAATCAAACGGATTTCTGGAACAGAAGACTGTCGCTCTCAATTCTATCAAGATCTGAAAATCTCTATAAAGAAAATTGCTTCTTCAAGTAACGAATCCTTTTTTTCTCGGAGATTCGAGGTTGACATCTTTGTCGTTGGTAGCGCCAAAACACTTTGAAACTGTGAAAAGGAGACATGTTTTCTCCTTCCAGTTGTGCTTCAAATAACGACAGCTGTCTCCTCAATCCATTTGGGGATTCTGTAGAGATCACAGATGAGGTCATCAATTCCCTAAAGTTTCAAGTTCACTTCATCCACAAAATGTTAAGGTGAAGCCCATAGTAAAAATACCTAAGGAACTCGCATTTTTAAAGTTCATAGCTCAAAAATTACTAAAGCTAGAAAGTTGATTCTGGTCTCATTTTTTTTCTAAATATTTGAAATTCGCTCTAAATAGCTGTAATATTTTTATAATTTTGTGAAATTTTTGCTTTTACTGAAGTATCAAATTCTGAACATAATAATTAAATGTAAATTGTACCACAACGTCTCGTGTTCCATATGTTTTGACAAGCGAATCCAAGCACCGTCGGCGGGCCTGATGAACTGACGTCTCGGGCAAGATCCGGCCCGCGGGCCGTAGGTTGGTGACCGCTGGCATAGAAGTTCTCTTTTCGTTACACTTGGTGTTTAATTGGTAACTAAACTTTTGGTGACCGGCTCCTAATTGGTGCCACAGAAGTAAATGGTGACTAAACTTTTGGTGGCCGGCTCCTAATTGGTGTCACAGGAGTAAATGGTGACTAAAGAATCACGGGTAGGCTACCACAACAAACGTACCACAACGTACCTGTACAAATGTACCACAGTGTGTCTGTGCAAGAGTACAACAGTGTACCTGTACAAACATACAACGGCGTGCCTGTAAAAATGTTCCACAGTGTGCCTGTACCAATGTACAATAATGTGCTTGTACAATTGTACAACGGTGTGCATGTTCAAATGTACCAAAATGTACCTGTACAAAAGTATCACGGTGTGCCTGCACCAATGTACTATAATGTGCTTGTACAATTGTATCACGGTGTTCCTGTACAATGTACCATGTGTGCCTGTACAAATATACCCCAGTGTGCCAGTACAAATGTACCACGGTGTGCCAGTACAAATGTACCACGGTGTGCCAGTACAAATGTACCACGGTGTGCCAGTATAAATGTACCACGGTGTGCCAGTACAAATGTACCACGGTGTGCCTGTACAAATGCAAAAAAAAATGAACAAGTATAAATGTACCACAACGAGCCTGTTAGACCTAGTTCTAAATCTTCAAATATAAATGTCTCATTCTGTAACGAACTAAAACTGTTTTTTTTTAAAAAATAATTCAAGTCCAGTTCCATTCTTTGTCTTTACAACCATTCCAAAAATATCCGTACGACAATACCATGAATCGGAAAAGGCCCGTAAGAAAGGATCCAACAATTGGGATGCTACAACTAATCCAAACAGGGAGTGGGCGGTGTTGATTAAAAATTGCGTGGAAAAGGGGGGGGGGTGAACATAATGCTAACAAATTAGTCACCAGGTCTACCAGCTGTTTCAAACAACATATCTGAAATACAGTAAGCGCATGCCGACCCAGCCTTCCGAAGGTCAGGACATAAAAAGGTTTAGCACTGTTTCTTGGACTAATGCGCCATCCCGGCAGTTCGGGCCCCATCTTGTTGTTGTCCATCCCGTTTAATGCAGGAACGTACGGGACATTTGTCCATCCGGATTTGAGCTTAAGAGATCTGCTGCTGACGTTTCGCTGGCGCCTTAGGGAGTTCGCCTGTACGACGCTCCCTTTCGTGATCCCGATTCCAGGTTTTAATTCCCAAGTTGGTGAAGTGCTAGCGGGTGGTCAGAGTTTTGGCCTTGCCCCTAACGCTTCCATGCCGTGCGACCCACTTGCCTTCAATCCATTTCTACGATTCCCAGTGATTCCGTATGGCGTACACCAGATGAGTGCTTCTCACACCTTTCTGCACGGTCTTCCCCGATGCTTAAATAAGCATCTTAATTCTTAACCAACCATAATGTTAAACTTCAGCCGAAATCGTTCGACTCATATCCACCATAATGTTAAACTTCAGCCGAAATCCTTCATCTCATATCCACCATAATGTTAAACTTCAGCCTAAATCTTTCATCTAAAATCCACCATAATGTTAAACTTAAATCTAAATCCTCCATCTCATATCAACCATAATGTTAAACTTTAGCTTAAATCCTCGAAATATCTGATATCGGTCATCGAGTTCCCGGTAATCATTCACTGACCTCAAAGGACTCCAGTCAATAGCAGGGCCCCTCAACCCCACCCCCTCTCCAAGATTTTCAATAGAATTCATTTTTTTTTAAAGCGGCCAGCGATGACGTCCTTCCGTTAAGAACTACAGGCGCATGACGTCACGTGAGCACATTTTTAAAAATAGACCCCGTGCACGCACACACAAAGCTGAGCGACTGAGGGGGTGGGAGGAGACATAGGTTTCAGTAGATTTCAACTGATCTTAAAACTTTCTTGTTATTCAATTAGAAATGGAATGTTTATATACCCAACTGAACACCCCCCTCCCTGATACAGTAGAACACCCCCTCCCTGAGCCAGTACAACACCCCTCCCTAACCCAACTGAACACCCCCTCCCAAACCAAGCAGAACACGCCTTCCTGACCCAGCAGAACACCCCTTCCTGACCCAGCAGAGCACCCCTCCCTGACCCAACAGAACACCCCTTCCTGACCCAGTAGTGCACCCCTTCCTGACCCAGCAGAGCACCCCTCCCTGACCCAGCACAACACCCCATCCTGAACCAGTAGAGGACCCCTTCCTGACCCAGTCTAGCACCCCTTCCTGACCCAGTAGAGCACCCCTTCCTGACCCAGCAGAGCAACCCTTCCTGACCCAGCAGAGCACACCTTCCTGACCCATTCAAACCTACAAACATAACAAACATCCATCTTCCCTGGCTATTCACACCTACAAACATAACAAACATCCATCTTCCCTGGCTATTCAAACCTACAAACATAACAAACATAACAAACATCCATCTTCCGTGGTTTCTCAAACTAACAAACATAACAAACATCCATCTTCCCTGCCTATTCAAACCTACAAACATAACCTACATCCATCTTCCCTGGCTATTCAAACCTACAAACATAACAAACATAACAAACATCCATCTTCCGTGGTTTCTCAAACTAACAAACATAAAATAAACCAAGCTTACACGGGACATTAAGGCCGTACGCTAGTACTCACCCCCCCCCCTCTCACCCCCACCCCCTCTCACCCCCCCCTCCTCTCCCGGCGCGTTGCTATTGCCCGTTTAACACAACTTATGCTAAAAATAGCTCAGCACGTGCTAAAAATAGGAAGAATCGATTCAACGTTGTCTCTTTTCTCTCTCGCTCTCTCCTTCTCTCTGTCTCTCTCTCTCTCCGTCTCTCGCCNGCAACACATATCAACAATGACTCGTCCACACCAAAGACATTTGCTTCGAACGGTCGACACATATCAACAATTACTCGTCCACACCAAAGACATAAGTTTCTAACGGGCAACACATATCAACAATGACTCGTCCAAACCAAAGACAGTTGTTTCTAACGGGCAACACATATCAACAATGACTCGTCCAAACCAAAGACAGTTGCTTCTAACGGGCAACACATATCAACAATGACTCGTCCAAACCAAAGATATTTGCTTCTAACGGTCAACACATATCAACAATGACTCGTCCATACCAAAGATATTTGCTTCTAACGGTCAACACATATCAACAATGACTCGTCCAAACCAAAGACAGTTGTTTCTAACGGGCAACACATATCAACAATGACTCGTCCAAACCAAAGAAAGTTGTTTCTAACGGGCAACACATATCAACAATGACTCGTCCAAACCAAAGAAAGTTGTTTCTAACGGGCAACACATATCAACAATGACTCGTCCAAACCAAAGACAGTTGTTCTAACGGTCAACACATATCAACAATGACTCGTCCAAACCAAAGATATTTGCTTCTAACGGTCGACACATATCAACAATGACTCGTCCAAACCAAAGACAGTTGCTTCTAACGGGCAACACATATCAACAATGACTCGTCCACACCAAAGATATTTGCTTCTAACGGGCAACACATATCAACAATGACTCGTCCAAACCAAAGACAGTTGTTTCTAACGGGCAACACATATCAACAATGACTCGTCCACACCAAAGACATTTGCTTCTAACGGTCGACACATATCAACAATGACTCGTCCACACCAAAGACATTTGTTTCTAACGGGCAACACATATCAACAATGACTCGTCCAAACCAAAGACAGTTGCTTCTAACGGGCAACACATATCAACAATTACTCGTCCAAACCAAAGACAGTTGCTTCTAACGGGCAACACATATCAACAATGACTCGTCCAAACCAAAGACAGTTGTTTCTAACGGTCAACACATATCAACAATGACTCGTCCAAACCAAAGACAGTTGTTTCTAACGGTCAACACATATCAACAATGACTCGTCCACACCAAAGACATTTGTTTCTAACGGTCAACACATATCAACAATGACTCGTCCAAACCAAAGACATTTGTTTCTAACGGGCAACACATATCAACAATGACTCGTCCAAACCAAAGACATTTGTTTCTAACGGGCAACACATATCAACAATGACTCGTCCACACCAAAGACAGTTGTTTCTAACGGGCAACACATATCAACAATGACTCGTCCAAACCAAAGACATTTGTTTCTAACGTGCAACACATATCAACAATGACTCGTCCACACCAAAGACATTTGTTTCTAACGGTCAACACATATCAACAATGACTCGTCCAAACCAAAGACATTTGTTTCTAACGGGCAACACATATCAACAATGACTCGTCCAAACCAAAGACATTTGTTTCTAACGGGCAACACATATCAACAATGACTCGTCCACACCAAAGACAGTTGTTTCTAACGGGCAACACATATCAACAATGACTCGTCCACACCAAAGACATTTGTTTCTAACGGGCAACACATATCAACAATGACTCGTCCAAACCAAAGACATTTGTTTCTAACGGGCAACACATATCAACAATGACTCGTCCACACCAAAGACATTTGTTTCTAACGGGCAACACATATCAACAATGACTCGTCCACACCAAAGACATTTGCTTCTAACGGGCAACACATATCAACAATGACTCGTCCATACCAAAGGCAGTTGTTTCTAACGGGCAACACATATCAACAATGACTCGTCCAAACCAAAGAAAGTTGTTTCTAACGGGCAACACATATAAACAATGACTCGTCCACACCAAAGATATTTGCTTCTAACGGTCAACACATATCAACAATGACTCGTCCAAACCAAAGACAGTTGTTTCTAACGGGCAACACATATCAACAATGACTCGTCCACACCAAAGATATTTGCTTCTAACGGTCAACACATATCAACAATGACTCGTCCATACCAAAGGCAGTTGCTTCTAACGGTCAACACATATCAACAATGACTCGTCCAAACCAAAGACATTTGTTTCTAACGGGCAACACATATCAACAATGACTCGTCCAAACCAAAGACATTTGTTTCTAACGGGCAACACATATCAACAATGACTCGTCCAAACCAAAGACATTTGTTTCTAACGGGCAACACATATCAACAATGACTCGTCCAAACCAAAGACATTTGTTTCTAACGGGCAACACATATCAACAATGACTCGTCCAAACCAAAGACATTTGTTTCTAACGGGCAACACATATCAACAATGACTCGTCCAAACCAAAGACATTTGTTTCTAACGGGCAACACATATCAACAATGACTCGTCCAAACCAAAGACATTTGTTTCTAACGGGCAACACATATCAACAATGACTCGTCCAAACCAAAGACATTTGTTTCTAACGGGCAACACATATCAACAATGACTCGTCCAAACCAAAGACATTTGCTTCTAACGGGCAACACATATCAACAATGACTCGTCCAAACCAAAGACAGTTGCTTCTAACGGGCAACACATATCAACAATGACTCGTCCACACCAAAGATATTTGCTTCTAACGGTCAACACATATCAACAATGACTCGTCCATACCAAAGGCAGTTGCTTCTAACGGTCAACACATATCAACAATGACTCGTCCAAACCAAAGACAGTTGCTTCTAACGGTCAACACATATCAACAATGACTCGTCCACACCAAAGATATTTGCTTCTAACGGTCAACACATATCAACAATGACTCGTCCATACCAAAGGCAGTTGCTTCTAACGGTCAACACATATCAACAATGACTCGTCCAAACCAAAGACAGTTGCTTCTAACGGTCAACACATATCAACAATGACTCGTCCACACCAAAGATATTTGCTTCTAACGGTCAACACATATCAACAATGACTCGTCCATACCAAAGGCAGTTGCTTCTAACGGTCAACACATATCAACAATGACTCAATCACACCAAAGATAGCTGCTTCTCTTTGTCTAGTTTCGGCTGCTTTTATCGTTGGCTCTGCCATTCTTCTACTCTTTGGCTCGGTCATGCTTCTATTCTTTTGCTCTGTCATGGTTCTATTCGTTGGCTCTGTTAAACTTCTACACTTTGGCTCTGACATGCTTCTACTCTTTGGCTCTTTCATGCTTCTACTCTTTGGCTCTGTCATACTTCTACTCTTTTACTCTGTCATTGTTCTATTTGTTGGTTCTGTTATACTTCTACACTTTGGCTCTGACATGCTTCTACTCCTTGGCTCTTTCATGTTGCTATTTGTTGCTTCTATTGTGCTTCTACACTTTGGCTCTGTCATGGTTCTACTTTTTGGCTTTGTCATGCTTCTACTCTTTGGCTCTGTAATCGTTCTATTCGTTGGCCCTGTTATGCTTCTACGCTTTGGCTCTATTGAGCTTCTACACTTTGGCTCTGTCATGCTTCTACTCTTTGGATCGATCATGCTTCTTTTCTTTGGCTCTGTCATGGTTCTATTCGTTGGCTCTGTTATCCTTCTACTCTTTGGCTCTGTCATGCTTCTACTCTTTGGTTTTGTCTTGCTTCTACCCATGAACTATATTACTATTCTCATGTCCCAACCACTTTTAAACCGAATATTTGTTCACACAAACTTAAATTGAGACGATTTAATTTCCGAAAAGAAAATATTACGCACCAAACGCAATTGCGTTATTAAAAATGTATATATCTATCATTTAGCGTAGTTGTCGTATATTTTACGCACTGTTGAACTCACTATTGAACCACACTCTGGCGTATCTATAAATAGCCTGCGTGGTGTTTGACCCGTCTTGATTGACCTTTGCTGGCGAATTCTGTATAAAGATATTCTAATGCCCCTCCCGCTTTCACACCGCAGATTTATTTCACCAACTATTTCACCAACTATTTCACCAACTATTTCACCAACTATTTCACCAACTATTTCACCAACTATTTCACCAACTATTTCACCAACTATTTCACCAACTATTTCACCAACTATTTCACCAACTATTTCACCAACTATTTCACCAACTATTTCACCAACTATTTCACCAACTATTTCACCAACTATTTCACCAACTATTTCACCAACTATTTCACCAACTATTTCAGGCAAATGAGAGGAAATGTTTCGCATAGACACCAATAGCGAGAGTTTTGTGTCCCCAGCTCATTGAACGCAGTTATCGGGAATTTCATTCTCTTGAAATCAGTGGCGCCTGTTAGCGTGCAAACTGATTTTTGGGGGTTAGGGTTCGGGGTTCGGGGGTGGGGTGGGATGTGATAGTATATCTGACGATTATTATTGTGAGTATTGAGTGAAGCTTGTGACTTGATTGGCCCGTGTGTTTGTTATGTGGTATGACTGGACGCGCTGAGTTGTTTTTATTCCTGCATGTTCTGAACTTAAAGGCGTGGCAAGAGTGGAGTGGGTGATCATGAACGTGACGTAGAAAAAGAGTGTATAATGTAGAATAAAGTTCAGTTGTGACACGACCACAGAAGAGTGGGCGTGTTTCATTCCTATGACAGTGGGGCAGGGCTGACAATTTGATATAGAGTGTTGTCACCGGCAACGAGTCCATGTGCCAAGTTTCATCACGATAGAATGGCGGGAAGTGGGTCAGTTAGCCGTACACATCATGGCCTACCACCAATACTTGCCTACAACCCATCCCTGCCTACCACCAATACTTGCCTACAACCCATCCTTGCCTACCACCAATACTTGACTACAACACATCCCTGCCTACAACCCATCCTTGCCTACTACCAATACTTACCTACAACCCATCATTGCCTACCACCAATTCTTTCCTACAACACATCCCTGCCTACCACCAATACTTTCCTACAAAACACATCCCTGCCTACCACCAATACTTGCCTGCAACCCATCTTTGCCTACCATCAATACTATCCTACAACACATCCCTGCCTACCACCAATACTTGCCTGCAACCCATCCTTGCCTACCACCAATACTTTCCTATAACATATCCCTGCCTACCACCAATGCTTGCCAACTGTCCATCCCTGCCTACCACCAATACTTGCCTACAACCCATCCCTTCCTACCACCAATATTTGCCAACTGCCCATCCCTGCCTACCACCAATTCTTGCCTACAACACAATCCCTGCCTACCACCAATACTTTCCTACAACACAATCCCTTCCTACCACCAATACTTTCCTACAACCCATCCTTGCCTACCACCAATACTTTCCTACAACCCATCCCTGCCTACCACCAATACTTTCCTACAACCCATCCCTGCCTACCACCAATACTTGCCTACAACCCATCCCTGCCTACCACCAATCCTTGCCTACAACCCATCCCTGCCTAACACCAATACTTTCCTACAACCCATCCCTGCCTACCACCAATACTTGCCTACAACCCATCCCTGCCTACCACCAATACTTGCCTACAACACATCCCTGCCTACCAGCAATACTTTCCTACAACCCATCCCTGCCTACCACCAATACTTTCCTACAACCCATCCCTGCCTACCACAAATACTTGCCTACAACCCATCCTTGCCTACCACCAATACTTGCCTACAACCCATCCTTGCCCAACACCCATCATTTTATACAACCCATTGTGACAGTGTATGACTGACGATCATTGTTGTGTATTGATTCAACTTTATGAAGCTGATTGGCCTCTAGTGATGTCTTGTTTATTGACTGGACGTCGTGGTTGTTTTCAGGAATGTTTAAACTTAAAGGTGTGATTATTGGTTGGATAACTGGAGTGAGTGATGGTGGGGTCTAGGGTATAAAAAAAAGGTACAATGGTAAATAAAGGTTAGTTGTTTCACAGACCACAGACTTGCATTGGCATCTTGTTATGTGCTATTACACCCGTCCTTCCTACCACCTATCATTGCCTACCAACAATCCTTTCCTACAATCCATCCTTTTCTACCACCCACCCTTGCCTATCACCAATCCTTGTCTCACTACAATCCTTTCCAACCAACAATCCTTTCCAACCAAAAATCTTTTCCTACCAACAATCCTTTCTTCCAACAATCCTTTCCTACCAAAAATACTGTCCTACAAACAATCCTTTCCTACAAACAATCATTTCCTTAAAACGATTATTGCATTCCAACAACCTTTGCCTACCAAGAATCCGTTCCTACAAACAATCCTTGCCTCATAACAATCTTTTTCAACCAAAAATATTTCCTACCAACAATCCTTTCCTACGATCAACCCCTGACTACAAACAATCCTTGCCTACCAACATCCTTGCCTACCACACATACTCTCCTTCACCCCATCTTTCCTACCACCAATTTTCTCTCCTTCCCCATCCTCGCCTACATCCCATTCTCACATCACCCCATCCTTACTTACCACCATCCTCTCCTTCCCACCATCCTCTCCTTCCTACCATCCTTGCCTACCACCTATCCTCACTTTCCCCCAATCCTTGCCTACACCCATCTTCTCCTTCCCACCCTCCTTGCCTACCACCCATCCTCTCCTTCTCCCATCATTGCCTACCACCCATCTTCTCCTTCCCACCATCCTTGACTACCACCCATCTTCTTCTTCTCCCATCCTTGCCTACCACCCATCTTCTCCTTCCCCCAATCCTTGCCTACCACCCATCTTCTCCTTCCCACCATCCTTGCCTACCACCCATCCTCTCTTTCTCCCATCCTTGCCTACCACCCTTCCTCTCCTTCTCCCATCCTTGCCTACCACCCATCCTCTCCTTCTCCCATCCTTTCCTACCACCAATCTTCTCCTTCCCACCATCCTTGCCTACCACCCATCCTCTCCTTCTCCCATCCTTGCCTACCACCCATCTTCTCCTCCCCATCCTTGCCTATCACCCATCTTCTCCTTCCCGCCATCCTTGCCTAACCCCCATCTACCCCTTCCCGCCATCCTTGCCTACAGCTGTATTAAACTTGTTATAATCTTATCTTATTAGAGGCGTGCCTTGACTAAGAGCCGCACGGGGCCAACTCTCAAATTGGAACACCTTGAAAACACAGATCATTAATATCATGTTATATATTAGTCCCAAACGTGCCGCCAGAGGTGTACGCTCCTTTGCCCCCCCCCCTTACCCCCCATTTCTGAGTCGGCCACCTCATGTGACATATCCCTGCCTACGGCTGTATTGCACACTGTAGTATATCTTTATTCTTGTCATTAAATACAATCCACAATGCCGCCCTGTAACAAAGCTGGCCAAGTGCATACTTGCAAGGGTGAAGAATGCCCCAAAAGACACACAACACAACCACACCAAAACACACAACACAACCACACCAAAACACACAACACAACCACACCAAAACACACAACACAACCACACCAAAACACACAACACAACCACACCAAAACACACAACACAACCACACCAAAACACACAACACAACCACACCAAAACACACAACACAACCACACCAAAACACACAACACAACCACACCAAAACACACAACACAAACACATCAAAACACACAACACAACCACACCAAAACACACAACACAACCACACCAAAACACACACCACAACTTCCAATACATCAGACGTGGTGCCCTAACGTACCGGCACTTAATACTCACATATACCGTTAGGGGATAAAGATGGGGTGGGGGTGGAGGGATGCAGATATGAGGTCGGGTGCGGGAGGCACCAGCCTCTCGTTCCTCCATCTCCAGCCAATGAAAAAATGACGCTGTATGAAAGTATTGGACTGACGTAAACTGACGCTATCGAGCGTCTTGGCCTAGATCGGTTCTTTTCTCTGTTGTTGTTGTTTTTTTTTTCCTTTTATATATCCTCATCTTTGTGGGCTTCGGGACTTTGGGAATGAGAGTCAGAGTGTATGTGTGAGTGTATGTGTGAGTGTGTGTGTGAGTATGTGTGAGAGAGAGAGAGAGAGAGAGAGAGAGAGAGAGAGGGAATAAATATATCTTTGGACAGGGGTTCGGTGTTACGTCTGAGGGGTGGGGGGTGTAGTAATGAAATGCCCCATCTCATGTGTGCACACGTTTAGGTGAGAGAGTATGTGAGGGGGGGGGGGCGCTCACCGCCGTAGACTGTACTAGAAATAGCCCCGCGTGCACGCCGCTCGCTCGACACTTGCTACACCCACCCTCTCCTCACCTTCTTTCCCCCCACCACCCCCAACACCCACCCCTCCCTCTCAATAATGAGATGGCACTCCTGACGTCAGAGTGGGTGGGGGGGGTAGGAATGAAATGCCCCATCTCATGTGTGCACACGTTGAGGTGAGAGAGTATGGGAGAGGGGGGGGGCGCTCACCGCCGTAGACTGTACTAGAAATAGCCCCGCGTGCACGCCGCTCGCTCGACACTTGCTTCACCCACCCTCTCCTCACCTTCTTTCCCCCCACCACCCCCAACACCCACCCCTCCCTCTCAATAATGAGATGGCTCTCCTGACGTCAGAGGGAGTTTTCCGTTGGTGTACTCGGGGGCTATTTATGTGCCAGTGACGTCAAAAGCTCGACTATAACAGAACGAGGGGGGAAGCCTGGCCGTACTGACGGCTGTGGAGTTTTCCTAGCGGTGGACGTCAGTGCTCAGGTCCGGCTTAAGGCCCGAAAAGGTCTCTGGACTCAAAGAACGTAAGGTCCTTCTCATGTTTGAGGTCGTTTGGTCGGAGATGACCTGCGCGGCCGTGCCGTTCTAATTAAAGTGCCGTGTTACATTGTGAAGCAGTTCAGTGGATATTTCACCTGGGATTGGAACGTCTTACCGTTCAGTTGTAGCCTCATCTCACTATCTTAACTTAACATATGCACAGGTCCGTGCGCGTTGATTATTATACAGGTCTGTAAGTTATTATAAAAAAAAAATACAGTATGTGTTAAATTATACATGGTATATCGATGTTCAATAGTAATATAAAATTTAAGTGTTAAATAATCTACAGTCTATAAGTGTTAAATAAATATACAGTCTATTAATGTTAACTAATTTGGTGTACAAGTGTTATATAATAAACTGTTTTGTATAAGTGTTCGTGATAAAATAAAATGTATTTGTAATAAATAATATGTAAGTATTTAAAATTTAATCAGTTGATATATATATATATATATATATATATATATATATATATATATATATATATATATATATATATATATATATATNNNTAAAAAAAAATATATATATAAAAAAAAATATATAAATATATAAAATATAAACAGTATATATATATATATATATATATATATATATATATATATATATATATATATATATATATATAAATGTATATATATGTAATATAATATAATCTATGCAATTATTGAGTAATAAACTCTCTGTAAGTGTTAAATAATAATTTACAATATATGAGTGATAATACTGTACAGTCGAGTGTTAAAAAATAGTATAGAATATAAGTTCAGTATTAGTATACACTCTGTAAGTATTAAAAAATAATCAGGACCATATATTATACGCAATATTCTTTCTGAAATTATCAAACAGCACACTTGTCTGTTGAATAAGAGACAGGCCGTGAGTAGTGGAGAAAGTAGTGTAGTACAATCAGCACGTAACAACAGTACTGGTGTCAGCTTGTGACGTCACCGCAATGCCAACCCAAAGTGTATGTTATTATTATCTGCGTGCGTATGTGTGTGTGTGCGCGAGTGTGTCAGGGTGTTAGTGTGTGTTCTTGTGATGTGTGTTATAAAATAGGACTGAGATATGTTGTTTTTTTAAATATCGTAATGCAGCTTTATGGGTCAAACTTATCATTATCCCGCTCCCCATATTAAATTTGTTCTTTCTCCGCCACTGTCCGTGGGTTATATCATTAGAACAATGATTTTCTTACAACTAAATTACAATGACCCAATCTCTGCATTTAAATTGAAAATCAAATGCACTTTTTAAAATTATTTTCAAATCTTTAATATCAGGACACTGACAGCATGTTTTATAATGGGACAAACAACATGATTATCTTTAGTATAAATTAAAATTATACGAAGCGAGTAATGTGCTAATCAGATCTTGTGCTAATCAGAACTTGTGCTATCAGAACTTGTGCTAATCAGAACTTGTGCTAATCAGGTCTTAACTCAATTATATAGAATCTTACCCGTTATCTTAAAAATTATTCCTGTCTTACGGGACCTTAATCTCAGACGCTGTGTCTCCCAGCATTCTTTACTTCTAATTCTCTCTTCCACCATTCTCTCTTCCACCATTCTCTATTCCACCATTATCTATTTCACTATTCTCTCCTCCAACATTTTCCGCTCCCTTTGATCCATCACTTATTCTGTCCATCCAACATTCCCCCTCCATTTGATCCATCACTTATTCTGTCCATCCACCAATCCCCCTCCATTTGATCCATCACTTATCCTGTGTATCCAACATTCCCCCTTCATTTGATCCATCACTTATTCTGTCCATCCAACATTCCCCTCCATTTGATCGATCATTTATTCTGTCCATCCAACATTTTCCGCTCCCTTTGATCCATCACTTATTCTGTCCATCCAACATTCCCCCTCCATTTTATCCATCACTTATTCTGTCCATCCAACATTCCCCCTCCATTTGATCCATCAATTATTCTGTCCATCCAACATTCCCCCTCCATTTGATCCATCAATTATTCTGTCCATCCAACATTCCCCCTCCATTTGATCCATCAATTATTCTGTCCATCAAACATTCCCCCTCCATTTGATCCATCACTTATTCTGTCCATCCAACATTCCCCCTCCATTTGATCCTTTTATTATTCTGTCCATCCAACATTCCCCCTCCATTTGATCCATCACTTATTCTGTCCATCCAACATTCCCCCTCCATTTGATCCATCACTTATTCTATCCATCCAACATTCCCTCTCCATTTGATCCATCACTTATTCTGTCCATCCAACATTCAACCTCCATTTGATCCATCAATTATTCTGTCCATCCAACATTCAACCTCCATTTGATCCATCAATTATTCTATCCATCCAACATTCCCTCTCCATTTGATCCATCACTTATTCTATCCATCCAACATTCCCTCTCCATTTGATCCATCACTTATTCTGTCCATCCAACATTCCCCCTCCATTTGATCCATCACTTATTCTGTCCATCCAACATTCAACCTCCATTTGATCCATCAATTATTCTGTCCATCCAACATTTAACCTCCATTTGATCCATCAATTATTCTATCCATCCAACATTCCCTCTCCATTTGATCCATCACTTATTCTGTCCATCCAACATTCCCCCTCCATTTGATCCATCACTTATTCTGTCCATCCAACATTCAACCTCTATTTGATCCATCACTTATTCTGTCCATCCAACATTCAACCTCCATTTGATCCATCAATTATTCTGTCCATCCAACATTCCCCCTCCATTTGATCCATCAATTATTCTGTCCATCCAACATTCCCCCTCCATTTGATCCATCAATTATTCTGTCCATCCAACATTCCCCCTCCATTTGATCCATCACTTATTCTGTCCATCCAACATTCCCCCTCCATTTGATCCATCAATTATTCTGTCCATCCTTACTTCCAATCAATACGCATGCGCTAAAGTACCATGTTGTGTTTCACGCATCGCTGGCACGTTTACATCAGCTGTGCGGCTGTTACGTAATCTTACATTTATTTATTACTCCGTCACTGTGCTACGCAATCTTACATTTATTTATTTCACCGTCACTGTGCTACGTAATCTTACATTTATTTATTTCACCGTCACTGTGCTACGCAATCTTACATTTATTTATTTCACCGTCACTGTGCTACGTAATCTTACATTTATTTATTTCACCGTCACTGAGTTACGTAATCTTACATTTATTTATTTCACCGTCACTGTGCTACGTAATCTTACATTTATTTATTTCACCGTCACTGTGTTACGTAATCTTACATTTATTTATTACACCGTCACTGTGCTACGCAATCTGACATTTATTTATTACACCGTCACTGTGCTACGTAATCTTACATTTATTTATTTCACCGTCACTGTGTTACGTAATCTTACATTTATTTATTTCACCGTCACTGTGTTACGTAATCTTACATTTATTTATTTCACCGTCACTGTGTTACGTAATCTTACATTTATTTATTACACCGTCACTGTGCTACGCAATCTGACATTTATTTATTTCACCGTCACTGTGTTACGTAATCTTATATTTATTTATTTCACCGTCACTGTGTTACGTAATCTTACATTTATTTATTTCACCGTCACTGTGTTACGTATTCTTACATTTATTTATTTCACCGTCACTGTGTTACGTAATCTTACATTTATTTATTACACCGTCACGGTGCTATGTAATCTTACATTTATTTATTACACCGTCACTGTGCTACGTAATCTTACATTTATTTATTTCACCGTCACTGTGTTACGTAATCTTACATTTATTTATTTCACCGTCACTGTGTTACGTAATCTTACATTTATTTATTTCACCGTCACTGTGTTACGTAATCTTACATTTATTTATTACACCGTCACTGTGCTATGTAATCTTACATTTATTTATTACACCGTCACTGTGCTACGTAATCTTACATTTATTTATTTCACCGTCACTGTGTTACGTAATCTTACATTTATTTATTTCACCGTCACTGTGTTACGTAATCTTACATTTATTTATTTCACCGTCACTGTGTTACGTAATCTTACATTTATTTATTACACCGTCACTGTGCTATGTAATCTTACATTTATTTATTTCACCGTCACTGTGTTACGTAATCTTACATTTATTTATTACACCGTCACTGTGCTACGCAATCTTACATTTATTTATTTCACCGTCACTGTGCTACGTAATCTTACATTTATTTATTTCACCGTCACTGTGCTACGCAATCTTACATTTATTTATTTCACCGTCACTGTGCTACGTAATCTTACATTTATTTATTTCACCGTCACTGTGCTACGTAATCTTACATTTATTTATTTCACCGTCACTGTGCTTCGCAATCTTACATTTATTTATTTCACCGTCAATGTGCTACGTAATCTTACATTTATTTATTTCACTGTCACTGTGCTACGTAATCTTACATTTATTTATTACACTGTCACTGTGCTACGCAATCTTACATTTATTTTTTTCACCGTCACTGTGTTACGTAATCTTACATTTATTTATTACACCGTCACTGTGCTATGTAATCTTACATTTATTTATTTCACCGTCACTGTGTTACGTAATCTTACATTTATTTATTACACCGTCACTGTGCTACGCAATCTTACATTTATTTATTTCACCGTCACTGTGTTACGTAATCTTACATTTATTTATTTCATCGTCACTGTGCTACGCAATCTTACATTTATTTATTTCACCGTCACTGTGCTACGTAATCTTACATTTATTTATTTCACCGTCACTGTGCTACGCAATCTTACATTTATTTATTTCACCGTCACTGTGCTACGCAATCTTACATTTATTTATTTCACCGTCACTGTGCTACGTAATTTTACATTTATTTATTTCACCGTCACTGTGCTACGTAATCTTACATTTATTTATTACACCGTCACTGTGCTACGTAATCTTACATTTATTTATTACACCGTCACTGTGCTACGTAATCTTACATTTATTTATTACACCGTCACTGTGCTACGCAATCTTACATTTATTTATTACACCGTCACTGTGCTACGTAATCTTACATTTATTTATTACACCGTCACTGTGCTACGTAATCTTACATTTATTTATTACACCGTCACTGTGCTACGTAATCTTACATTTATTTATTACACCGTCACTGTGCTACGTAATCTTACATTTATTTATTACACCGTCACTGTGCTACGTAATCTTACATTTATTTATTACACCGTCACTGTGCCACGTAATCTTACATTTCTTTATTTCACCGTGCGTGACTAATGTAATCTTATATTTGTTTGTTATGCAAGAGTGATACGCGTATGAGTATCTAGCACTTCTTTCTTTTGGTTTATAAAAATTATTCTCATTTTAATGATGGGATGTGTGATCATTTTGAATAATCCCATTTCTTTAATCATGTTCGGTGTTCTAAATACAAATTTACCATAGAAACAGTGAACTTGTTTCATGCGATGGGTTTCTCCTTCGTTCGGGGATTATTCAAATCGTACGGATACATTTATTATTTACAAGAACATTCCATTCGATTTTTATATTAAAGCAAATTGATGCACCGATACATATTTCAGTTCGATTACATGTTTACCCTAACGGGTCACGTGACCTGTGATTTTCTGCTTTAAATTTAAACAGAGGGGTTCGGAAATGTTTTCGTTGAATTCCTTAGGAGAATTATTGTCTGCACATCAGACTTCAAAGCTTCCAAGGCACAACACTATAATCTCCTCTGAAAGCTCTTCTGTGTTTTTCTCAACCTTTATAAAAAATAGTACAGTTTGTATATGTATACATACATGTGTTACATGTCAGAAAATATGTGAACTCTGACAGACTCTTGAACACCAGAGCCATTTAATCTAGAAAATGAAATTTGGGAGGTACATTGCTGTTACGATTGACATTGTTGTTAGAATGGACATTGTTGTTAGGATGGACATAGATGTTAGGATGGACATTGTTGTTAGGATGGACATTGTTGAGAGGATGGACATTGTTAGGATGGACATTGTTGTTAGGATGGACATTGTTGTTAGGATGGACATTGCTGCTAAGATGGACATTGTTGTTAGGATGGACATTGTTGTTAGGATGGACATTGTTGAGAGGATGGACATTGTTAGGATGGACATTGTTGTTAAGATGGACATTGTTGTTAGGATGGACATTGTTGTTAGGATGGACATTGCTGCTAAGATGGACATTGTTGTTAGGATGGACATTGTTGTTAGGATGGATATTGTTGAGAGGATGGACATTGTTGTTAGGATGGACATTGTTGTTAGGATGGACATTGTTGTTAGGATGGACATTGCTGCTAAGATGGACATTGTTGTTAGGATGGACATTGTTGTTAAGATGGACATTGTTGTTAGGATGGACATTGTTGTTAGGATGGACATTGTTGTTAGGATGTAGGAAACAACTAAGAGATTTTTTTCAGAAAATCCCGCCCCTTAAATGATGAAAAGCGTGTGTGGATTATTTGATTAAATATGGATGTTACAGGTGAGGAAATGCTATTCAGAATAACATCATTATGTGACTAGTGGGGATTTGCTATTCAGAATAACATCATGATGTTACAGGTTGAGAATCGCTGTAGTTTTAATGTGGAGGGACAAGGTTGGGGAATTATGATGTTTCTTATAAAATCCCCATACGAATGACGTCACCAACCTGAATTCTGATGCACACTTTAACAACAGCATGGCATAGTTATTTACAACAGTGTGGTACAAAGTGGTGGCCCGAGGACTGGAAGCGGCGCACAACAACATGAGACAAGGAAGAATAGTTCAATTTAATCCAGTCATAACAAAATAACTTTGAACGGCTGGCATTAAACTGGAAAAGTTCATTGATTCCTATCATAAAATTGAATTAGTTCATTGATTTCTCTCATTAAACTGAAAAAGTTCATTGATTTCTCTCATTAAACTGAAATAGTTCATTGATTGCTCTTATTAAACTGAAATAGTTCGTTGATTCCTCTCATTAAACTTAATAGTTCATTGATTCCTTTCATTAAACTAAAATAGTTCGTTGATTCCTCTTACTAAACTGAAATATTTCATTGATTCCTTTCATTAAACTAAAATAGTTAGTTGATTCCTCTCATTAAACAGAAATAGTTCATGAATTCCTCTCATTAAACTGAAATATTTCATTGATTCCTATAGTATTGGCCAAATGCGGCTGGAAACTTGTCCAACAGTGTTTCTTTCAGGCAAGGGGGGGGGGGGGGGGGGGGTGGGGGGGGGGGGGGGGGGGGGGGAATGCCCACCTTTCCCGAGAAAGTCAAGAGCGCTCCCCAACCCCCACCCCCGGAGAAAATAACAATTTTGTAAAAAAAATAAAACGAAAATATATTTTATTTTTTAGACGCCACTAAATTGTCACAATGAAAAAATTTTGAAACAGAAGAGCAGAATTGTATATTTTATGATGGGATCATGCTTCATAAATAAAATAGTTATCAGCATAATTTAAGAATCCACTATTCCATGTATGTTGAGCTCGATCAAATGAAAACTTCAATGAAGATAATGGTCTTATTTTTCAATGGAGTGGCGCACACTAACCGTGAACGTTTCATCAATTGGTATGAAATCGAAGGGAAAATCAGATCAAGGTATATGGAAGCTTGAACTAGAAAGACAGGACAATGCGATAAGAACGTTTCGGCTAAGAGCCTTCCCTCGGCAGCCAGGACAATTGAAAATACGACAAGAAATAGAGACTCGTTAAAAGTCTTAAGTGTTCGCCATTGTTATTGCCGGAAGTTGGATTCTCCAAAACCAAGATTACACCAAGTAAAAGAATGTATGTATTATTCCTGGGAAGAATAAAATCTTAACGGAAAAAAACATTGTGGAATATATAAAATAATATGTGAATGGAGTGCGTTTGTATTTTCTTTAAATTTTCTGCTTCTGTGGCACTGTTTTCCTCAATATCAGAAATGAATTTATAATATTTAATCTATATCTATTACATTCCCAACTGCTTTTCTATTTATTACAATAATAAAAAAATCTGCCTCACATATTTGCAAGCATTTTTTAAAATCTATTTTCTGATGAGAATCCAGTAGAAAGCTTTTTTAAAAAAATTAAAAAATATAATATAAGAAATTTAAACAACTTTTTTTGAGAACTATCATTTCGATTATCATGACAATTCTATTTTTATCTTTAAGTTTTAGAAAAATGTCTCTAATTCATTTTAAAATAAACTCTTTGGATTTGGTTTTAAAAAATGTGTTTAAGTAGATCGAAGAGGCATTTGTATCCGAATAAAGTTAAGGTAATTTGAAATTCAAAAACAAACTTTCAATCAACTGAATATTGGGGAAATTTATTATAAATATTTAAACGATTTCCCTCAAATAAAATCACACGTTAATAATTAAATGATGTCTTTTGTAGCTATCTAATTAGGTCTTCTTATTTTACTTAATCCAATCCCATACGATTTTTAGAAATGACCAGCTTTAAAGGCAAAGAAAATTATAGAGACCGCTCTACAAAACAGTATTTTTTTTTTCCTTTTAGACTCTGGTCAAATGTGGAAATATTTAGAAAAGGTAGATGTTTATTTTGTTTTGGGTTGGTTTGATGTCATTTGCGTTCAACGTGTAATATGATGTTAGCACTGCTTTACTGTTCGCCCCTTTTTACGCAATTTAAAAAAAAAAATATTATTAAGTAGTATACCTCAAAAATTGTTCTAATAACATTTTTAAACCACTTTACAATTTAGGAGTGAATAAAAACAAACAAATTGAATTTGTATCACAACCAGGTCAAGCACAGTAGTCTGTCACTAGACATGCAATCTTTGGTTTTACCCCCTCACCCCGACTTCGAAGTTGATTTTTATTTTTTTAAAGTGTATGCATCACAACTTTAAGCCCCTTAAAAATTCATGGCTTAAGCAGCCGGTGCATACTTGCAATTTAAATTTAATTACAATTTTCTGTGGAGAGCTCAAAGATCCCGTCCCATGCCACCGCTTTTCCTCGGGAGTCTTCAGTCCGCTCAATTTCTGCTTCCCACTTTCCTCACGCCGATCAATTGAAAGTACTGGGCTGTATCTAAGCGTGTGCCAACAGATAATCCTGGGGCGTGCCACAACGGGTTAAATTAAGTTTGTGTCTGGCCCTGTTCCGAATAATGCCGAATTTGCATGCTCATAGATGCCCTTCGGTCCCTACACCTGGACGCTTGAACTTTCATTTCCCCTTCTAAAATTGTCTAATAGAAACGCAGATGTCATTTATATGCCATAGTGCATCACTGGATTTTGAAATGTTCATGTTCATCTGCATGTTCATTTACATGTTCATTTACATGGTCATTTACATGTTCATTTACATGTTCATTTACATCGTCATTTACATGCCCATTTACATGGTCATTTACATGTTCATTTACGTGGTCATTTACATGTTCATTTACATGTTCATTTACATGGTCATTTACATGTTCCTTTACATGTTCATTTACATGGTCATTTACATGTTCATTTACATGGTCATTTACATGGTCATTTACATGGTCATTTACATGGTATTTTACATAGTTATTTAAATGGTCATTTACATGGTCATTTACATGGTCATTTACATGTTCATTTACATGTTATTTACATGGTCATTTACATGTTCATTTACATGTTCATTTACATGTTCATTTACATGTTCATTTACATGGTCATTTACATGTCCATTTACATGGTCATTTACATGTTCATTTACATGGTCATTTACATGTTCATTTACATGGTCATCTGCATGTTCATTTATATGTTCATTTATATGGTCATTTACATGGTCATTTACATGTTCATTTACATGTTCATTAAATGGTCATTTACATGTTCATTTACATGTTCATTTACATGGTCATTTACATGATCATTTACATGTTCATTTACATGTTCATTTACATGTTCATTTACATGTTCATTTACATGTTCATTTACATGTTCATTTACATGTTCATTTACATGTTCATTTACATGTTCATTTACATGTTCATTTACATGGTCATTTACATGGTCATTTACATGTTCATTTACATGTTCATTTACATGTTCATTTACATGGTCATTTACATGGCCATTTACATGGTCATTTATATGTTCATCCATATGTTTATCCACACGTTCATCTACCTGTTCATCCATTTTTTCATCCATGTGTTCATTTACATGTTCCTCCACATTTCCATCTGTATTTTCATCCATCTGCATGTTAATTTACACAGCGGTCATGTTAATAATTGACATCAATATAATTAGTTTAACTTACACTGCATTAATGCTTAGTCCGCGGCTACATTTTAACTTCAGGTTGAGAACCTTTGAGGCATATAGGTCTCATTCAGGAACATTTTAAATGAAACAGTGTGCTTTGTGGTTCTTGGGAAATTCCGGATCTATCACAAAAGAGGGCTTCTTTCTTAATATAGAGCATAGGCTAAAAACACTGTCCTTCCCACAATCCTTCTCTATTCTGCAATCAATGTTAACTGTTCCCCTATATTTACATTGTCTTTTAATTCACGTCCAATGTTTGTTCCGTTAAACTCACGGTTTTGATCATTTCAGTTGTAGTTTTTTAACTCATTACACATTTTGACCCCAAAATCCCATTGTTTTAATTATATAGCAGATGAATTTGTGCATTTAATGTTAGATTGCGTAGTTGATCTAATACAAACACTTTATAATGTAAGCTTGGTTTACATGTAAGGGACATCAAATCAACATCTGGCTGACATATTGGTACTCAACATCTACATGACATAATGGTTCTCAAAATCTGGCTGACATATTGGTACTTAACACCTACATGACATATTGGTACTCAACATCTCGCTGACATATTGGTACTCAACATCTGCATGACATATTGGTACTCAACATCTACATGACATATTGGTACCCAACATCTACATGACATATTGGTACCCAACATCTACATGACATATTGGTACCCAACATCTACATGACATATTGGTACCCAACATCTACATGACATATTGGTACCCAACATCTACATGACGTATTGGTACCCAACATCTACATGACATATTGATACCCAACATCTACATGACATATTGGTACCCAACATCTACATGACATATTGGTACCCAACATCTACATGACATATTGGTACCCAACATCTACATGACATATTGGTACCCAACATCTACATGACATATTGGTACCCAACATCTACATGACGTATTGGTACCCAACATCTACATGACATATTGATACCCAACATCTACATGACATATTGGTACCCAACATCTACATGACATATTGGTACCCAACATCTACATGACATATTGGTACCCAACATCTACATGACATATTGGTACCCAACATCTACATGACATATTGGTACCCAACATCTACATGACATATTGGTACCCAACATCTACATGACATATTGGTACCCAACATCTACATGACGTATTGGTACCCAACATCTACATGACATATTGATACCCAACATCTACATGACATATTGGTACCCAACATCTAAATGACATATTGGTACCCAACATCTACACGACAGTTTGGTACCCAACATCTACATGACATATTGGTACCCAACATCTACATGACATATTGGTACTCAACACTCAGTACAGTCATGTTGACCGGTTACCCGTTCTAGTAAACTCGTGTGTTTTTCACGTACATTGAAACCACTAAACATTTGCTATACAAAAGTCGCAAACCAAGTAACACGTAAGTAAATTACGTCCACACAGTACATCCACACAGTACGTCCACACAGTACATCCACACAGTACATCCACACAGTACATCCACACAGTACATCCACACAGTACATCCACACAGTACATCCACACAGTACATCCACACAGTACATCCACACAGTACATCCACACAGTACATCCACACAGTACGTCCACACAGTACATCCACACAGTACATCCACACAGTACATCCACACAGTACATCCACACAGTACGTCCACACAGTACATCCACACAGTACATCCACACAGTACATCCACACAGTACATCCACACAGTACATCCACACAGTACATCCACACAGTACATCCACACAGTACATCCACACAGTACATCCACACAGTACGTCCACACAGTACGTCCACACAGTACATCCACACAGTACGTCCACACAGTACGTGGACACATTACATCCACACAGTACGTCCACACAGTACGTGGACACAGTGTATAGTAAGTGCACTCAGGACATTCACTCAGTACTTACACATAGTACATACACGCAGTACGTTCACACAGTACATATGCACAGTACATATACACAGTAAGTACACACAGTACAAACACACAGTACATACATACAGTACATACACATAGAACTTACACACAGCATATACACAGTTAGTACACAGTATGTACACATAGTACATTAACACTGTACGTACACACAGTGCATAAACACAACGTACACACAATTCATACACATAGTGCGTTCACACAGTAAATACGCAATGTACGTACACACACAGTACGTACACACAGTACATACACACACAATGTACTCAATAAGGACATTCGTGTACTCAATAAGGACATTCACTTACAATAAGGACATTCATTGACTCATGTAGTACCTTGTGGTCAGTGCCAGATGTACGAATGGTCATGCTGTAACTTGTGGTCAGTGCTAGATGTATGATTGGTCAATTGTAGTTTGTGGTCAGTGCTAGATGTATGATTGGTCATGTTGTAGCTTGTGGTCAGTTCTAGATGTATGATTGGTCATGTGTAGTTTGTGGTCAGGGCTAGATGTATGATTGGTCATCCTGTAGCTTGTGGTCAGTGCTAGATGTATGATTGGTCATCCTGTAGCTTGTGGTCAGTGCTAGATGTATGATTGGTCATGTTGTAGCTTGTGGTCAGTGCTAGATGCATGATTGGTCATCCTTAGCTTGTGGTCAGTGCTAGATGTATGATTGGTCATCCTGTAGCTTGTGGTCAGTGCCAGATGTAAGAATGGCCATGCAGTACCTTGTGGTCAAATCAATGAGTTAATATTTAATTATTTTTTTTTTAAATTGATTCTTTAACAAAATATTGAGCTACTACAATATTGCCAAGTGCAGCTAGCCTAGTTTTAAAGTTCTGAGGTGTTATCAGACGAAATCAATGAAAATCATACGCTCATACAAATGTACAATTATACACTCATACAAATCTACAATCATATAATCATGCAATCCTACCAATAATACAATCATAAAACCCAAATGAACGATTGGGAATGGAGTAGTTGGGATTTTTACATTGAAATAAATTCAGATTTTTTTAAGGAGGGGAATCTTTAGTGCGTTCTCCGACTCTTTTTCCCATGGTCAGACTCCTGCACACTGTTTGTGAATGGTTGGATTGTAAATAAGGAATGGAATGCAGCCAACGAAACTACACGAATCAGACGTACATCTAAACAATGAAAGTATATGAATCAGACGTACATCTAAACAATGAAAGTATATGAATCAGACGTACATCTAAACAATGAAAGTACATGAATCAGACGTACATCTAAACAATGAAAGTATATGAATCAGACGTAGATCTAAACAATGAAAGTACATGAATCAGACGTAGATCTAAACAATGAAAGTACATGAATCAGACGTAGATCTAAACAATGAAAGTACGTGAATCAGACGTAGCTCTAAACAATGAAAGTGTATGAATCAGACGTACATCTAAACAATGAAAGTACATGAATCAGACGTACATCTAAACAATGAAAGTACATGAATCAGACGTAGATCTAAACAATGAAAGTATATGAATCAGACGTACATCTAAACAATGAAAGTACATGAATCAGACGTACATCTAAACAATGAAAGTACATGAATCAGACGTACATCTAAACAATGAAAGTACATGAATCAGACGTACATCTAAACAATGAAAGTACATGAATCAGACGTAGATCTAAACAATGAAAGTACATGAATCAGACGTACATCTAAACAATGAAAGTACATGAATCAGACGTACATCTAAACAATGAAAGTACATGAATCAGACGTACATCTAAACAATGAAAGTATATGAATCAGACGTACATCTAAACAATGAAAGTACATGAATCAGACGTACATCTAAACAATGAAAGTATATGAATCAGACGTACATCTAAACAATGAAAGTACATGAATCAGACGTACATCTAAACAATGAAAGTACATGAATCAGACGTACATCTAAACAATGAAAGTACATGAATCAGACGTACATCTAAACAATGAAAGTACATGAATCAGACGTACATCTAAACAATGAAAGTACATGAATCAGACGTACATCTAAACAATGAAAGTACATGAATCAGACGTAGATCTAAACAATGAAAGTACATGAATCAGACGTACATCTAAACAATGAAAGTACATGAATCAGACGTA
>CAXITT010000150.1:1189599-1211132 GCA_964033795.1 Lymnaea stagnalis | reverse complement strand
GGGGTAGCCATCAAACGTCGTGCATGTCCAACCTAACAGACTCATAATCTCGTCTCATCGTAGATTCATAACGAGATCATCAAGATTGTGGGAATTGAGAGGAACTGAGTGGAAGAGGTGAGGGGGGGGGGGCTAGTACGTATGCTGTTCTTTTAATTTGTCTGCCCAAGGTTAGGGACCATATTTTAGGGGACATTGACACAAGGTTAGGGACCATAATTTAGGAGATATTTACTCAAAGTTAGGGACCATAATTTAGGAGATATTTACACAAAGTTAGGGACCATAATTTAGGAGATATTGACACAAAGTTAGGGACAATAATTAGGAGATATTTACTCAAAGTTAGGGACCATAATTTAGGAGATATTTACACAAAGTTAGGGACCATAATTTAGGAGATATTTAGACAAAGTTAGGGACCATAATTTAGGAGATATTTACACAAAGTTAGGGACCATAATTTAGGAGATATTGACACAAAGTTAGGGACCATAATTTAGGAGATATTGACACAAAGTTAGGGACCATAATTTAAGAGACATTGACACAAAGTTAGGGACCATAATTTAGGGGATATTGACACAAAGTTAGGGACCATAATTTAAGAGACATTGACACAAGGTTAGGGACCATAATTTAAGAGACATTGACACAAGGTTAGGGACCATAATTTAGGAGACATTGACACGGAGTTAGTCACCGTACCCAGCACTGCTCTATGTGTCGTGTCTTTGAGAACAAGTCTACAGACATGGCGGTCTGGCCCAGATGTCACTAAGGCATCGATCCCAAACTCTAAGAATAGAAAGATTGGCCGTGGCTATAGCGTTTTGTTGGTTCATTTTTATCAAATGTGGGTCAGGCACATGCCGAGGACAGCACATCTTTATATACCTCTCCCACCCCCTCCCCTCCCTGTCGTCGAACCCCCTTCCCCAAAACTATAAATTAACATTTAATTACTTTGAAACTCAATGGTAGAAAAAATCAGTTTGGATGTGCAATGCATTATATGAATAAAATAGCTAAATTATGAATGTTTGGGGCTTACACTAATATTAGACTAAATAATGCCGACACTTGTGTTGGTCGCTGCGGTCGATAAACCATCATTGATTGCGTCATCAGTTTGTGCTGTATTTGTAAGTAGCTGTGAAGGTGGCCGCGGCTTGCAAAGTCCAGAATAGAAAGGACTGCAGACAAAGGCATTACGGACGGACCGTGGATTATTGAGCCATCCAATGGATCAAGGCATGGGCGTCACCCGTGGGTAAACCCGCTGTACGTCAGTGAACTGAATGTGTCGAATATGAATTATCAATTGTTACGCGACCTCAGATCTCAGTGGTGTTTACATTGAAAATAAATTCAAATAAAACTGTATGATAGTGTTAATAATGTTAGCAAACGTTTTAAATGGGTTTGATGGCTTTTTCTTCATTTCTTATTTAACCCTTAGACCTATCACAGCATGGATTATCTCCTCCCAACAGATTTTAACAATGCTCAAAAATTATATTTTACCGGGAAGAAAATCGAGTGATGAGTGGTTTGTTTCACTTCTGTTAAAAAGATTTCAATGTAAATCATAGGGATGAGTCTAAACTCTGAGCAGTGTGTTTAAATTGACTTTCCTAGCCTGCACCAGTGTGTTTAAATTGTCTGGTATACCATTGGTGGTTTTTTAATGAATTGTGTGAGCAGTATGTTAAAATTGATTATTTAAATTGTACCATTTTGTTTTTGTTTTTGAATGAATTGTGCTAACTGCACCGTTGTGTTTGTCAAAACAAATAAAAGTGTCGAGATTCGGGAGTTTAATACTTGCTAATAGACACCATGACGTCCATACCAATCGTGTCTGACCCCATGGCATTTCTGTCTGACCCCATGGCATTGTTGCTTGACCCCATGGCATTGTTGTTTGACCCATGTCATCGCAATTTGACACTATGTCTTGGCTGTTTTACCCTCATGTTGTTAAAACTATTCAAAGTATTTTCCACTAAATTACCAAATACAACAATGCAAGATTGTGTACGTACATGACACAGTTGTTGTGTAAACCACATTAGGAGCGCAGACAACTTCAGCTTAAATTATTCACATTACAAATTTAATTGCAAATAATGAAATTTTTTTATAGTTGGCTCTAAATTTTAAAAATTAATAAATTGTAAATGCTACATTGCTACATGGCTACATTGCTGCACGATTACATTACTACATGGCTACATGTGATATTATGACGAAATGACAACAAATTAAAGCTTACTTTTTTATATTTTAAATTCAACTCTTAAAATAAAAACAATGACAGCAACAATTACAGCGACGACAACAACAACAAAAACAACAATGACAACAACAACAACACCAACGACAACATAGAAAACAACAACGACAACAACACCAACGACAACAACGACAACGACAGCAACAACAACAAAGACAACAACAACGACAACAACAACACCAACGACAACGACAACAACAAAAATGACAACGACAACGACAAGAACTACAAAAACAACGACAACACCAACAAACACAACAACAACAACGACAACAATGACAACAACGACAACAGAAACAACAACACCAACGACAAGAACAACACCAACGACAACAACGATAACAACAACGACAATAACAAAAACAGTAATAACACAAACGACAACAACATAAACGACAACAACGACAACAACACCAAAGACGACAACACAACACAACAACGACAATAACGACAACAACACCAATGGCAATAACGACAACAACAACGTTGACAAAAACTACAACACTATCGACGATAACAATGACAACGACAACAACGACAATATCGTCGACGACAACAATAATAACGACAATAACGACAACAAAATACTTTGGACAAGACAAATGGGGACACACGCTAGCCGTGCGAAGTTAATATGTGTTAGCACCAGGGCCGTCCTTAGGCCACTTCAACCTATGCGGCCGCAGTGGGCCCGCACTTTTTTTGCTAATACAAAATCTTAATGTTCACTTATTATCCTTATCCCTACCCAGACTGGGCCCCCGCGCAATCCGTTTTACATAGGGCCCCGCCATTGTTAGGGCCGGCCCTGGTTAGCGCTTAGCGCCGTGACACAACCCTTCCACAATGGTACACTTCACTTTTGACAAGCTGTTACAACACACGGGATGACGTGACAATTGTTACACCGCAATGTGTAGTGTTCAAATGACATTTTACTTTTGTCAACCAATTTATACTGATATTTACACTGATAAAACATTATTAGTACCATTAATTTTATAATCATCATTAGTATTAATATTTTATTATTATTATTGTATTATGAATAGTATTATTATTATTATTATTATTATAAGGTTATTTTTCACAGTATCAGTATTATCATTATTATATTATTATGATCATAATTATTATAATGTTATCAATTTTATTAATGCTCTATTGTTAATCTTCTTGTTATCATCTCCTTTAATCTATCTATCAATGACTTATCAACTTAAAACATTTCCACGTTGTCAACTTGCTCTTATATATTAGTTACTTCACAAGGCTTCAAAACAATCTATCATATTTGTTTTTTTTCATATTTAAGATTTAAACACATTACTGCATAAATTATTTACTGCATACGCATAGAACTCAGTGAGTCAAAAAATATTTACTTCACACAATTTGATATAGTCCCTCATACATTTGTGTGATTTAAACGTCTAGAACCTAGAGCTTCATACAAATAATTACTTTACATAGCTTGAACACAATGCAATATATATTATTTACTTCACAAGACTTGAAAACAGTCCATCATATATTATTTACTTCACAAGACTTGAAAACAGTCCATCATATATTATTTACTTCACAAGACTAGAAAACAGTCCATCATATATTATTTACTTCACAAGACTTGAAAACAGTCCATCATATATTATTTACTTCAAAAGACTTGAACACAGTCCATCATATATTATTTACTTCACAAGACTTGAACCCAACCTCTTATAATATGATAGATTCTTACTCAGCTTCAACGCAGCTTATCGTATATTGTTTACTTCGCACGTCATGACCACATTCCATCATATTTATATTACTTGACGCGACTTTATTACTGACCCTCATATATTATAAAATTCACATGGATTTAAACCAGTGCCTGACATATATTTTGCTTCACACTGCTTCAACAAATTACCCCATATATTATGTATTTCACACAGCTTTAATACAATAAATCATAGTTACTTCCCAATAGTTGAACATTAATTATTTCACATGACCTGAACACTCTCTCTTATATATTATTACTTCACAAGGCTTAAACACAGTCCCAAATATATTATTTACTTCACACGACTTGAACAAAGTCCCTCATATATAATTTACTTCACAAAACTCAAACACAGTCCCTCATATATTATGTACTTAAAAAGACTTGAACACAGTCCCTCATATATTATTTACTTAACAAGACTTGAACGCAGTCCCTCATTAATCATTTACTTTGAAAGGCTTGAACACTGTCCCTAATTATTTATTAAGTTTACAAGCGTAGAACACAGTCCCGGATATTTATTTACCTCACACAGCTTGAACATAGTTCCTAATATATTATTTACTTTACAAGAATTGAACACCGACCCTCAGATATTATTTACTTCGCAAGACTTGAACACATTCCATTATATATTATTTACATCACACGGCTTGAACACAGTCCCTCATTTATTATTCACTTCAAGAGAATTGAAAACAGTCCATCAAATATTATTTACTTTACAAGACTTGAACACAGTCCATTCTATATCATTTTTCTTTAAAAGACTTGAACACATTTCCTCATATATTATTTTCATTACACGGCTTGAACACAGTTCCTAAAGATATTTTTTACTTAACCAAACTTAAACACAGTCTCTAAAATATTATTTACTTCAGACAGCTTAAAAACAGTCCCACATACATTATTTACATCACAAGACTTGAACATAGTCCTCCGTATATTATTTACTTCACTACTTGAATACATTCCCTCTTTTATTATTTACTTTTCGAGACTTGAACACAATCCCTCATATATTTGCTTCACACGACTTGAACGCAATCCCTCATTTACTATTTACTTTACAAGACTTGAACACTGTCCCTAATATATTACTTACTTTACAAGACTAACACAGTTCCTCATAATTATTTACTTCACACAGCTTGAACACAGTTCCTAATATATTATTTACTTCAAAAGATTTGAAAACAGTACATCATATATGATTTACTTTACAAGACTTGAATACAGTCAATCATATATTATTTACCTCGCAAACTGGAACACAATCCCTCATATATTTGTTTCACACGACTTGAACGCAGTCCCTTATTTATTATTTACTTTACAAGACTTGAACACAGTCCCTATATTACTATTTACTTTACAAGCATAGAACACAGTCCCTCATATTTATTTACTTCACACAACTTGAGCACAGTCCCAATATATATTACTAACTTCACAAGACTTGAATACAGTCAATCATATATTATTTACTTTACACGACTTGAACACAGTCCTCCATATATTATTTACTTCTCAATACTTAAACACAGTCCCTCATATATTATTTAAATAATAAGACTTGAACACAGTCCCTTATATATTATGTACTTCTCTCGACTTGAACACAGTCCATCATGTATTATTTACATTACACGGCTTGAACACAGTCCCTTAATATATTATTTACTTCGCAAACTTGAACACATCCTAGATATTATTTACTGCGCAAACTTAAACGCAGTCCCTTATTTTTTATTTACCTTACAAGACTTAAACACCGTCCATAATTTTTTATTTACTTTACAAGCCTAGAACACAGTCCCTAATATTTATTTAATACACACAGCTTGAAAACCATTTCAAATAAATTATTTACTTCACAAGATTTGAAAACAATACATCATATATGATTTACTTTACAAGACTTGAACACAGTCCCTAATACATTATTTACTTCACAAGACTTGAACACAATAATTCATATATTTTTTACTTCGCTGACTTGAAAACAGTCCCTCATATGTTATTTGCATTACAAGACTTGAACACAGTCCCTCATATATTATTTACTTTACAAGACTTGATCACATTCCCTCATATATTATTTACTTTGATACTTCCATCCACTTAAGCCCAGTACCTCATATATTATTTACTTCACACGACTTGAACACAGTCCACCATATAGTATTTACTTCACACGGCGTGAACACAGTCCCTCATATAGAATTTAAATAACAAGACTTAAACACACAGTCCCTCATATATTATTTACTTCAAACGACTTAAACGCAGTTCCTCGTGTATTATTTACTTCGCTAGACTTGAACACAATCCCTCATATAATATTTGCTTCACACGGCTTAAAAGTAGTCCCTCATTTATCGTTTACTTTACAAGACCTGAACACCGTCCCTAATTAATTATTAACTTTACAAGACTAGAACACAGTCCCTCATATTTATTTACGTCAAACAGCTTTAACACAGTTCCTGATATATTATTTACTTCACACAGCTTAAACACAGTCCCTCATATATTATTTACTTCACACAGCTTAAACACAGTCCCTCATATATTATTTACTTCACACAGCTTAAACACAGTACCACCTACATTATTTACATCACACGATGTGAACACAAACTTGAATACACCCCTTATTTATTATTTACTTTGCGAGACTTGAACACAGTCCCTCAATATATTATTTACTTCGCAAACTTGAAGACAGCCCATCATATATTATTTACTTTACCAGACTTGAACACAGTCCATCATATATTATTTACTTAACAAGAGTTGAACACACTTCCTCATATATTATTTACTTCACTCAGCCTCAACGCAGCCTATCGTATATTGTTTACTTGACTCAGCCTCAACGCAGCCTATTGTATATTGTTTACTTCACTCAGCCTCAACGCAGCCTATCGTATATTGTTTACTGCCCTCGTCGTTACCACAGTCCCTCATTTTTCAATTACTTGATACGACTTGAACACTGACCCTCATACATTATAAAATTCACATGGATTTAACCCAGTGCATTCCATATATTTTACTTCACACCGCTTCAACACATTCGCCCATATATTATGTATTTCACACAGCATTAACCCAATCACTCACAGTTACTTCCAAATAGTTGAACATTAATTACTTCCGGATACGAGTAGTTAACATAAAACTAACATACAATAAGGTGGTATTGTAATTATGCTTCTTATTCAAATGAGAAATCATCGGATTTAAATGGTCTCAGATCCTAACATATCACACATATTTGTTTTTATATTTCTTATTATTTATATCTTCTTTTTTTATATATATATATATATTGTTTTTTTGGTTGAAATTTTGAAAATGATACATTTCTTTTCTTTCTTTCTCTCTATAAGCAATTCTTTCTAATCATTTGGTTTTGTTGAGAATATTTGTCTGTACTAAAGATACCTGCGATTGGGTTAGAAATAGTATTGAAAATCCTCTAAACTGTTGAATGCCAGAGCAACATAATGAAACTTTTGCTGAAAGTAATGTCTCATGATATGAGTAGTGCTCTGTGTCTCATTTTTAAGACCATACCGATTGGCCACATCTTCGGATATTTTATCATGAAACCATCCGCTAGAGCATCATCCTATGTAACACCATCCTATAATGCATCATCCTATATAACATCATCATGTATAACATCATCTATATAACATCATCCTATATAACACCATCCTATAATACACCATCCTATAATGCATCATCCTATATAACATCATCATGTATAACATCATCTATATAACATCATCCTATATAACATCATCCTATATAACACCATCCTATAATGCATCATCCTATATAACATCATCATGTATAACATCATCTATATAACATCATCCTATATAACACCATCCTATAATACACCATCCTATAATGCATCATCCTATATAACATCATCATGTATAACATCATCTATATAACATCATCCTATATAACATCATCCTATATAACACCATCCTATAATACACCATCCTATAATGCATCATCCTATATAACATCATCATGTATAACATCATCTATATAACATCATCCTATATAACATCATCCTATATAACACCATCCTATAATACACCATCCTATAATGCATCATCCTATATAACATCATCATGTATAACATCATCTATATAACATCATCCTATATAACATCATCCTATATAAGATCATCATATATAACATCATCCTCTATAACATCATCCTATGTAACATATCCTATAAAACATCATCCTATAATACATCATCCTATATATTATCCTCATATTTACATCATCCTATATAACATCATCCTATATAACATCATGCTATTTAACATCATCCTATATAACATCATCCTATACAACATCATCCTATATAACATCATGCTATTATCATGATCCTCTAGAACAGTGTTCTCAAACTGGCGGCCCGCGGGCCATTTGCGGCCCGCAAGACGATATTTTGTCGCCCGATACCTGACTACAAAGTTTAGTGTTAATGCGGCCCGCGCATTTTCCCCATTCTCATATCTATAATGTGATCTCTCCTCCCCCCCCCCTTTTCCGCGACGGTTTCAGTCGAATCTCACCTGCTAGTCTTATTCTAATTTTTATTATGTATGTATAGATTTGGACGTTGATTATAATGGTAAAAGCCGTTTTAAAATCGGAATAAAAGTTGTTATTTTATAGCATTTTATGAGACAAACATGGCGGACAAAGTGCGCTTTTGAGAAAACACGCTTCCAAAATTGCATATACATATATCAATTATTTTTTTTTTATTTTAAAGTCAGTAAGTGGGTAAAGCACAACCGTAATTGTGTCAATCGTAGCAATCCGACACATATCAAATTATTCCTATTAAAATTGCCGCCAGTGTGTACGAGTGAAGCGAGAGTGAAATCCCTAGCCTGTCAGCTTGGTCACTTTCAAATAGGGTTAGTCAAAAAGGCCTTTTCTGCGATAAAAAAAAAAAAAAAGTAATAAAAATTCATTCTCCCTACTTTAGACAAATGTTACTCAGCTGTGTAAGAAGAAGCGTTGCCAGGACTCTGGCAATAAGAAGTTGGAGGAAGAAAGTGAAGCTTAGTTCTTGAGAACCCTTGATGTTTTTATTTGTTATTTATAAAGGTTGAGCACATTGTAACAGTTGTACTTTATTGACTTTGTAATCGCTTTTTGGTGGAATACTTGATGCGGCCCAGTCTCACAAAGACTCTACCTCCTGCGGCCCCCGGATAATTTGAGTCTGAGGCCCCTGCTCTTGGACACCATCTTATTAAACACATTTGGAACATCATCCTTTCTTTTAACACACTGCCATGGAACGCAACAAAATATTTTAGATGTGCGTCTTTTGGGGGTTAGGTGTACAATGTCAGTTGTACAATATCAGGTGCACCATGCCAGATGTACAATGTCAATGTGCAGTGCAATGTGAAATGTACAAAGTGAAATGTACAATGTCAGGTGTGCAATGTCAAAAGTACAATGTAAAATGTACAATGTAAGATGTACAGTACAATGTCAAAAGTACAATGTGAAATGTACAATGTAAGATGTACAATGTCAGATATACAATGTCAAATTGAAATGTGAAATGTACAATGTACAATGTCAATACGCAATACCAGGTGTACAATGTCAAAAATACAATGTCAAATGTACAATGGCTGATGTACAATGTCAAATGTATAATATCAGGTGAATAATATCACATGCACAATGTCAGATGTATAATGCTAGATGTACAATGTCAGATGTACAATATCAGATGTACAATATCAGACGTACACTATCAGATGTACAATATCAGATGTAGAATATCAGATGTAGAATATCAGATGCACAATATCAGATGTATAATGCTAGATGTACAATGTCAGATGTACAATATCAGATGTTCAATATCAGATGTACAATGTCAGATGTACAATATCAGATGTATAATATCAGAAGTACAATATCAGATGTACAATGTCACATGTACAATATCAGATGTACAATTCAGATGCACAATATCAGATGCACAATGTCAGATGTACAATATCAGATGTACAATATCATATGTACAATATCAGATGTACAATATCAGATGTACAATATCAGATGTACAATGTCAGATGTACAATATCACATGCACAATGTCAGATATATAATGCTAGATGTACAATGTCAGATGTACAATATCAGATGTACAATATCAGATGTACAATGTCAGATGTACAATATCAGATGTACAATGTCAGATGTACATTATCAGATGTACAATATCAGATGTACAATGTCAGATGTACAATATCAGATGTACAATGTCAAATGTACATTATCAGATGTACAATATCAGATGTACAATATCAGATATACACTATCAGATGTTCAATATCATATGTGCAATATCAGATGTACACTATCAGATGTTCAATATCAGATGTACAATATCAGATGTACACTATCAGATGTACAATGTATATTAAATAAGTTATTTAAAAAAATCACATCCCTTCAAAATATTATAAACAGCAAAGAAGACCATGAGATAAGAGAGAGAGAGAGAGAGAGAAAGAGAGAGAGGGGGGAGAGAGGGGGGATGGAGGCAGGGAGAGAGAGAGAGTGTCAGGTATAATTGTCTGACCAATAGTTGGTGAGCTTTTCTGTGTTTCCTACACCAAGACTTGACTACATCACTCAGACTCACCTTATACAAGGAGTTTCTAGCTTGTTGTTTCTTTTGGTTTTTTTTTTTGGTTTTTTTTCTGGCAAACAATGCCACAACAAATGTGTGCGATGTTCAGTAGGTTGGGTATAGCTTAGGGTGACCAAATCATCAACTGGAAAAAGGGACACACCCAAGGATGGTTGAGGGGGGGGATACCCTGGAGGGTTTGGGGGGATATCCTCTAGCTATAGAGGGGTCCCGGGGGGGGGGCCTCCGCCGGAAACTGTTCAGTGAAATCTGCTCATTTGAACTATTTTGAGACCTAGATATCTTTTTAAATTTACCTTCACTTTTGTAAATTAATTTAAACTCTGAGGCATACCATAAACGAAAACAAGAATTTTGCAGTGTCGGCAGGGTGGTGGAAGGGGGACAGTGCAGCCATCACTCGAGCCCACATCACTGCTGGTACTGGGTACACAGCTAGCCCACATCACTGCTGGTACTGGGTACACAGCTAGCCCACATCACTACTGGTACTGGGTACACAGCTAGCCCACATCCCTGCTGGCACTGGGTACACAGCTAGCCCACATCACTGCTGGTACTGGGTACTGGGTACACAGCTAGCCCACATCACTGCTGGTACTGGGTACACAGCGAGCCCACATCACTACTGGTACTGGGTACACAGCTAGCCCAATAACTACTGGCACTGGGTACACAGCTAGCCCACATCACTGCTGGTACTAGTACACAGCGAGCCCACATCACTGCTGGTACTGGGTACACAGCGAGCCCACATCACTGCTGGTACTGGGTACACAGCTAGCCAGAAGCATTACTTGAAGTTATATTATACATAAGGAAATTTTAGCGATTTGAAAATGTGTTTTGTTCTAGAATATAGGACATATGGGCGTCCCGAGAGTCTTTTTCGGGACAGCCGGTAGGATCGTGAAAAAAACCGGGACAATCCCGAGTTTACGGGACGTTTGGTCACCCTCTTATAGCTGTATGCTTTAGACCATTAAACTTTTCTTGGTTTAATGCCCCCCCCCCCCACGCCACAAACCACACTTTTTCAAAAAATTTCGTGACATTTATTTTTATAATTGTATATTTTATATCGTTTGCGACACTCCTATGATCTTATTTTCTCCAGTGTGTCACGACACATGTTGATAACAGCTGCTGTATTTGCTCGCTGTGTGAATGTCTTATCGTGAAATCTATGCCGGCTGTACGCCGCACGCCGTCACCCACGTCTGCGTCCCGTGAAATGATCTCAGTGGTGCCCGGCTCTGATCGCGTGACCACCTGGTCACATGACCGCCGTGTTTACACCAACAGAAACCGTTCTTACGTCAGTCATATTTGTACTCTTCTGTTTGAGAGATTAAAAAAAAAAAGACGGAAAGAGAGAAAGCCGTGTGTCTATCTATTGACCAGTGCGTCAGGCAGACGTGAAACTGGTCCCCATTCAAGAGTTTTCATACCAGCTGGTGTGACGTCACACGCGGAGATGTTTGCAATTGTCTTGACGATCGATCGCGGGGGGCCCCCGCTCAATTAAACGCCGATCAAATATTCATTAAATGGCTGGTGTCCTCTGAAAGTTGATAAAGATGAACAGGTTCAACGACCACCTAAGATTCTGGGCCAAAATTTGCCACATCTGATCACCACAATTAAACCACTCGTGACGTTGTGCTGACGTGATGTTGACCAAATTCTGCATGGTTTTTTGTTTTTTACTGTGCCCCCCCCCCCCACATTCCCATGCCTGGTTTGCTTAAAGTTGTATTTTTGTGTTTCGAAAAAATACTTATTCCTGGTTCAACGACCACCTAAGATTCTGGGCCAAAATTTGCCACATCTGATCACCACAATTAAACCCCTCGTGGCGTTTTGCTGCCGTGATGTTGACCAAATTCTGCATTGTTTTTTTTTTTTTACTGTGCCCCCCCCCCCCCACATTCCCATGCCTGGTTTGCTTAAAGTTGTATTTTTGTGTTTCGAAAAAATACTTATTCCTCTCATTGGGGCTAATTACTTCACAATAACTTAATTTGGTGCACGTCTGCATCGTGAAACAAACTTTTACTTATAATTAGGTTTGAAATGGGGTCGGTGTCTCGTTAATGGACTAACGAACTTGTGGTTTCAACAAATTAGACATTCTGCATGTTCAACTGCTATATGTAGGGCAATGTCTGCTATCTGTCGGACAATGTCTGCTATCTTTCAGATAATGTCTGCTATCTGTCGGACAATGTCTGCAATCTGTAGGACAATGTCTTATTATGTTTTAGGAAGGAAATACTGACAACAGTTTTAGTTATTTTCTTGCCAACCAGGACACAATAGTTGCGATGTCGTCTTGACAAACAGGACACAATAGTTGCGATGTCGTCTTGACAAACAGGACACAATCGTTGCGATGTCGTCTTGACAAACAGGACACAATAGTTGCGATGTTGTCTTGACAAACAGGACACAATAGTTGCGATGTCGTCTTGACAAACAGGACACAATGGTTGCGATGTCGTCTTGACAATCAGGACACAATAGTTGCGATGTCGTCTTGACAAACAGGACACAATGGTTGCGATGTCGTCTTGACAACCAGGACACAATGGTTGCGATGTCGTCTTGACAAACAGGACACAATAGTTGTGATGTCGTCTTGGCAACCAGGACACAATAGTTGCGATGTTGTCTTGGCAAACAGGACACAATAGTTGCGATGTCTTCTTGACAACCAGGACACAATAGTTGCGATGTTGTCTTGATAAAAAATATGCAGTAACTGTCTTGACAAAAAATATACAAGTGTGCGATCTTGTCTTGACCAACAATATTCAGTGGTTGCGACGTAGTCATCTTTATTGAAGTATTTCTTCAAAACTTTTCCTTTGCATAACATTGTAAAGCTGCATTACAAATTGATATGTCCACCTTTGTAGCTAGAAGAAGCTCACTACAGTTATCGCTGTGAATAGTTGACTATATCTTTAAAAAATATTTTGCTTTAACACATGAATGCTAAACTTGAAAGAAATACATCAATAATCATCATTTACGTTTTGATCCAGTGCCCATTTGGGTATGTGCCCTTCCATGTGCCCTTCCATATGCCTTTCGACCTGCGGCCATGGTCAAGAATTAACACTCTTCAGCTATTCTTTGTTGGTGTATAGAATGTTGGTGTATAGAAATTTGGTGTATAGAATGTTGGTGTATAGAATGTTGGTGTATAGAATGTTGGTGTATGTTTGGTTGTGTTGAGTGATGCGTGTATGTTCTGAATGTCTTGTACAGTTATTCATGCCGCCCCCATGTCATGTTCTGAATGTCTTGTACAGTTATTCATGATGTCACACATCATCTGCTTAGCACTTCTTTCACTCAGCTTCAACGACAGTGACCACGATAAGAGCATGTGCTCCCAATTCTGTCGTGTTACTGATTGGCTCTGCGCACTGCATGTCCCAGTAACTCTTGAAAGGTGACTTACAACATTCATTCTGTCAAGACTCCGCAACTATTACCTGTACCATCAGTTTCAACAACTTCTCTTACATGAATCACCACAATTGTTCATAAAATATTTATTGATATCACTTCTCTATTTGTTTCGATTGGCACGGGAGAAATTTCAAATAAAAAATTTATGGGGCCCCCCCCCCCCCCGTCCCAAACCAGACAAGTATAAAATCATGGATTTCTCTTCCTTTCAAAAGAGTAGACTTCACTTACACTTAGCAGGCCACTTTCTTTCCTCCCTTCACATGTATCGGCTCGCGATAGTTAAGAACTGAGAAGACTCTCAACAGTGCTGTACTAAAAATAGCTCGGAAACATCGACCAACCAACAGCTAATCTCCAAGTAAATAAATTGTCTATTTAAAATTTATAAATAACTCTCGGCTAGAGCACGTGCAACTGTCCTGCTCGTTTGACTCTACGCGATCAATGACTTCCTGTCTTGCGCCGTGCCTCTGCAGTCTCCGTGGGCAACTGGTCTTCCGCGAGATTATCATCAAACAGTCGTTAAATATAGTTAGAACCGAAATAACGACTTTAAAACAATTATTAAATATATTCACGATTGAAATAACAATTGTAAGATGTTAACTAAACCCAGGACGGAAACTCATCCAAATGTTTGTGATTGATAAGTTTTCCAATGTGTCTATTCTTTGTTAAAAAATATAGATTTCAGTAATGCGTTGGTAATTTCGGGCCAAGTGGATTCACAGACAAATCGGGAGTCTTTGTTTATCTTATTGACGTATTTTTATGTATATTTTGTGAGTAATTGGCTTCTTTTTTAGATGAGAAGGTTGGGGGGGGGGGGCCCACACATCTGAGGATTTCTCATAACTGTATGTATACGATAATATCATATGTAGTGAGAAGGAACATTTTAATGTTTAGACAAGGCATACAATTATTATTACTATTATATATATATATATATATATATATATATATATATATATATATATTTATATATTTATTTATATATATATATATATATATATATATATATATATATGTGAGAGAGAGAGAGAGAGAGAGAGAGAGAGAGAGAGAGAGAGAGAGAGNTAAGCATATACTGATAAATATGTGTGCATGTAACTTATGTTGTAATACAACTACATATTTGACTTGAAACTTTGCATGCCATCATTGAACACATGTTTTGTGTTTTTTTTAAAATCCAAACAGTGATCCATGACAAGACTGGATAGGGGAGACTTTTATGAAATCTGGTTTAAAAGAAAATACTATATTGAAAAAGGGTCAAGATTTCTTTCTTCACAACAATAATAAATAAACTAAAGCTAATGACTGCCGACATCAGTGCTAGGACCTAATCAGCCGGTGACGTCATATGAAAACCAACATTTTGATGAGTTAGTTGTAAGTACCGCAGTCGTCCCACACAGTTACCTGGTCGTAGTCAACAGATGGGTTCACTTCTGCCCTTTCAGTAGTCTCCCCCCCCCCCACAAATGCTCCATCTCATACCATAGTAGACGGAGCTTACCTTTACCGGAGTTAACCGTTTCCGGAGCTTACCTTTTCGGCGTTTTTCCTGATTGAGATTTTTTCAAAAATTTAATTAATTAATTTTTACATTTTTATTTATTTTTATTGTGTTTATTTTGTTTTGTGTGAGTGAGTGTGTGTGGGGGGTTTTTATGGGTGGGCGGGGGTGTGGGGGTGAGGTAAAAACCTTATGATCATGGAAACAAAAGTCCAGCATTTCTATGAGAATCGCAGCTTTAGTCAATGTATATATCGTCTCAAGGAAACATCAGTAGAATAGTTCATGAACAGAAACCACTCACAGGTATCTTGAAAAACTTGAAATAGCAGTCCAGCTGTCTTTGTTGGGAGAAACCTTGTAGAGAGAGAACCGTCCCAGAAAGGCTGACTTAATGAAATGATGAGTGTAGCATTCGTTGACTGAGAGATGTCATTTACATGCTGGATCTTTGTCGAATGGTTTAGTGTAATTAGCTTGTTGTTTGTTTGTGTTTTGTAAGAGACAGAGAGAGAAAAGTGTGTGTGGCGGGGCTGGGGAGGGGGGGGGGTTGGGGGGGTGGGGTTGGTCAAAGACTGTGGCGGATAGTTGCGGGGGAATACACTTACTGTGTCAGTAACATGGCCGCTATTGGGGTCACTATTTTAGAAGTTTCAAGCCGGCAATACAAGATCCTCCTTTAATTAGCTTGTTGTTTGTTTGTGTTTTGTAAGAGACAGAGAGAGAAAAGTGTGTGTGGCGGGGCTGGGGAGGGGGGGGGGTTGTGGGTGTGGAGTTGGTCAAAGACTGTGACGTATAGTTGCGAGAGAATACACTTACTGTGTCAGTAACATGGCCGCTATTGGTGTCACTATTTTAGAAGTTTCAAGCCGGCAATACAAGATCCTCCTATGACAATACAAGCTCATCCTATGACAATACAAGATCCTCCTATGACAAGACAAGATCCTCCTATGACAATACAAGTTCATCCTATGACAATTCAAGATCCTCCTATGACAAGACAAGATCCTCTTATGACAATACAAGATCCTCCTATGACAATACAAGCTTATCCTATGACAATTCAAGATCCTCCTATGACAATACAAGATTCTCTTATGACAATACAAGATCCTCCTATGACAATACAAGCTCATCCTATGACAATACAAGATCCTCCTATGACAATACAAGATCCTCCAATGACAATACAAGCTCATCCTATGACAGTAAAAGATCCTCCTATGACAATACAAGATCCTTCTGTGATAATACACGATCCTCCTGGGAAATTCATGCCATGTATTGCTAAGAAAACTATTCCATTCTACTTTTTTTTTTATGTTGCGTTTTGTATTTCAATATGGAAAAATAAAGATTTGTTCATTCCTTTTTTAATATGGATGACTTTGTACCACGCTTCGAGCCTTTAGGGATGAAGCGTGATTTTCAAATAAGCTTTATTATTATTATTATTATTATTATTATTATTACTTTTCTAACATATTAATTTGGTTCATCTTTTTAATTTTGTTTTTCACATTGTATCTTAGTGCAGTAATGTCTAAGAGACAAGAATGTAACATTTTTAAAAAAAATGTTTTACCCATCTAATCTAACACAATAACTTACAGCAGCGGTTCTCAACCTGTGGTTCGTGACCCATTTCACAGGTGTCGCCTATGACAATCGGAAAACACATACACTCTACAGTAATGAATTAGCAACGATAATAATTTTGTGGCTGGGGGTCACCACGTGATAACGAATTGTATTAGGCATTAGGAAGGCTGAGACCCACTGACTTAATGGGACACATTACAACCATGGAGACCATTGGTTTGCTATTCACGGGTCATATATTATATATATGCAATGAAGTATATGGTTTTTTTGTAATATAATATATTGTTGGGCAAATGTAATCTATTGTTTCATTAGGTTATAATATATATCCTACTCAATATGTAATTTAATATTTCATGTACCATACATAATATAATGTTTCGAAGGTCATATATAATAACAGGGGACCATATTTAATTATAATGTTTCGAAGGGCATATATAATAACAGGGGACCATATTTAATTATAATGTTTCGAAGGGCATATATAATAACAGGGGACCATATTTAATTGTAATGTTTCGAAGGGCATATATAATAACAGGGGACCATATTTAATTATAATGTTTCGAAGGGCATACATAATAACAGGGGACCATATTTAATTGTAATGTTTCGAAGGGCATATATAATAACAGGTAACCATATTTAATTGTAATGTTTCGAAGGGCATATATAATAAACAGGGGACCATATTTAATTGTAATGTTTCGAAGGGCATATATAATAACAGGGGACCATATTTAATTGTAATGTTTCGAAGGGCATATATAATAACAGGGGACCATATTTAATTGTAATGTTTCGAAGGGCATATATAATAACAGGGGACCATATTTAATTGTAATGTTTCGAAGGGCATATATAATAAACAGGGGACCATATTTAATTGTAATGTTTCGAAGGGCATATATAATAACAGGGGACCATATTTAATTATAATGTTTTGAAGGTCATATGTAATAACAGTGGACCATATTTAATTATAATGTTTTGAAGGTCATATGTAATAACAGTGGACCATATTTAATTATAATGTTTTGAAGGTCATATGTAATAACAGTGGACCATATTTAATTATAATGTTTTGAAGGTCATATGTAATAACAGTGGACCATATTTAATTATAATGTTTTGAAGGTCATATGTAATAACAGTGGACCATATTTAATTATAATGTTTTGAAGGTCATATGTAATAACAGTGGACCATATTTAATTATAATGTTTCGAAGGGCATATGTAATAACAGGGGACTTATATAATATAATGTTTCGAAGGGCATATGTAATAAAACAGCAGTGGGCTATAAATAATATAGTATAATGGACTGTACGAGATATAATATATCGTGGACTAAGTAAAATATAGTATAATCGCAAGCCTTATGTAATATAATATAATATTATTATGAACCTTTTATAACATGGCATTGTGAGTCTTATGTAGTTTAACATACTGTTAGCCATGTGTAGTAAAATAATTAGGCAGCACCATGTTTAAATAGCCCCCTCCTCCCCCTTAGTGCATTACAGTTGCCAGGTGTCTTAAAACAAAGAATACAACTGTATGTGGCTAGGTTGTATGTGGCCAGGTCTGTATGTGGCCAGGTCTGTATGTGACCAGTGTCTGTATGTGGCAAGTGTCTGTATGTGACCAGGTCTGTATGTGACCAGATCTGTATGTGGCCATTGTCTGTATGTGACCAGTGTATGTATGTAGCAAGTGTCTGTATGTGACCTGATCTGTATGTGGCCAGGTCTGTATGTGTCCAGGTCTGTATGCGGCCAGGTATGTATGTGGCTAGTTTCTGTATGTTGGCAGGTCTGTATGTGGCCAGGTATGTATGTGTCTAGTTTCTTTATGTGCCAGATCTGTCTGTGGCCAGGTCTGGTCTGTCTGTGGCCAGGTCTGGTCTGTCTGTGGCCAGGTCTGTCTGTGGCCAGGTCTGTATGTGGCCAGGTCTGTCTGTGACCAGGTCTGTATGTGGCCAGGTCTGTCTGTGGCCAGGTCTGTATGTGGCCAGGTCTGTATGTGGCCAGGTCTGTCACACCGGTCCAGACATACACCGGTCCAGACTATGTGGCCAGGTCTGTATGTGGCCAGGTCTGTATGTGGCCAGGTCTGTATGTGGCCAGGTCTGTATGTGGCCAGGTCTGTCTGTGGCCAGGTCTGTCTGTGACCAGGTCTGTATGTGGCCAGGTCTGTCTGTGACCAGGTCTGTATGTGGCCAGGTCTGTATGTGACCAGGTCTGTATGTGACCAGGTCTGTATGTGGCCAGGTCTGTCTGTGACCAGGTCTGTATGTGGCCAGGTCTGTATGTGACCAGGTCTGTATGTGGCCAGGTCTGTATGTGGCCAGGTCTGTCTGTGGCCAGGTCTGTCTGTGACCAGGTCTGTATGTGGCCAGGTCTGTATGTGACCAGGTCTGTATGTGACCAGGTCTGTATGTGGCCAGGTCTGTATGTGGCCAGGTCTGTATGTGGCCAGGTCTGTATGTGACCAGGTCTGTATGTGGCCAGGTCTGTATGTGGCCAGGTCTGTATGTGGCCAGGTCTGTATGTGGCCAGGTCTGTATGTGGCCAGGTCTGTATGTGGCCAGGTCTGTATGTGGCCAGGTCTGTATGTGGCCAGGTCTGTATGTGGCCAGGTCTGTATGTGGCCAGGTCTGTATGTGGCCAGGTCTGTATGTGGCCAGGTCTGTATGTGGCCAGGTCTGTATGTGGCCAGGTCTGTATGTGGCCAGGTCTGTATGTGGCCAGGTCTGTATGTGGCCAGGTCTGTATGTGGCCAGGTCTGTATGTGGCCAGGTCTGTATGTGGCCAGGTCTGTATGTGGCCAGGTCTGTATGTGGCCAGGTCTGTATGTGGCCAGGTCTGTATGTGGCCAGGTCTGTATGTGGCCAGGTCTGTATGTGGCCAGGTCTGTATGTGGCCAGGTCTGTATGTGGCCAGGTCTGTATGTGGCCAGGTCTGTATGTGGCCAGGTCTGTATGTGGCCAGGTCTGTATGTGGCCAGGTCTGTATGTGGCCAGGTCTGTATGTGGCCAGGTCTGTATGTGGCCAGGTCTGTATGTGGCCAGGTCTGTATGTGGCCAGGTCTGTATGTGGCCAGGTCTGTATGTGGCCAGGTCTGTATGTGGCCAGGTCTGTATGTGGCCAGGTCTGTATGTGGCCAGGTCTGTATGTGGCCAGGTCTGTATGTGGCCAGGTCTGTATGTGGCCAGGTCTGTATGTGGCCAGGTCTGTATGTGGCCAGGTCTGTATGTGGCCAGGTCTGTATGTGGCCAGGTCTGTATGTGGCCAGGTCTGTATGTGGCCAGGTCTGTATGTGGCCAGGTCTGTATGTGGCCAGGTCTGTATGTGGCCAGGTCTGTATGTGGCCAGGTCTGTATGTGGCCAGGTCTGTATGTGGCCAGGTCTGTATGTGGCCAGGTCTGTATGTGGCCAGGTCTGTATGTGGCCAGGTCTGTATGTGGCCAGGTCTGTATGTGGCCAGGTCTGTATGTGGCCAGGTCTGTATGTGGCCAGGTCTGTATGTGGCCAGGTCTGTATGTGGCCAGGTCTGTATGTGGCCAGGTCTGTCTGTGGCCAGGTCTGTCTGTGGCCAGGTCTGTATGTGGCCAGGTCTGTATGTGGCCAGGTCTGTCTGTGGCCAGGTCTGTCTGTGGCCAGGTCTGTCTGTGGCCAGGTCTGTCTGTGACCAGGTCTGTCTGTGACCAGGTCTGTATGTGACCAGGTCTGTATGTGGCCAGGTCTGTCTGTGGCCAGGTCTGTCTGTGGCCAGGTCTGTATGTGGCCAGGTCTGTCTGTGGCCAGGTCTGTCTGTGGCCAGGTCTGTATGTGGCCAGGTCTGTCTGTGGCCAGGTCTGTCTGTGGCCAGGTCTGTATGTGGCCAGGTCTGTATGTGGCCAGGTCTGTATGTGGCCAGGTCTGTCTGTGGCCAGGTCTGTATGTGGCCAGGTCTGTATGTGGCCAGGTCTGTCTGTGGCCAGGTCTGTCTGTGGCCAGGTCTGTATGTGGCCAGGTCTGTATGTGGCCAGGTCTGTCTGTGGCCAGGTCTGTCTGTGGCCAGGTCTGTCTGTGGCCAGGTCTGTCTGTG